>JAQFZU010001700.1:0-12069 GCA_034696185.1 Henia vesuviana | reverse complement strand
ACGAGTCTAAAAACGATAAAACGAGTCTAAAAACAAGTCTGAAAACGAGTAAAACGAGTCTAAAAACGATAAAACGAATAAAACGAGTCTAAAAACGATAAAACAAGTCTAAAAACGAGTCTGAAAACAATAAAACGAGTCTAAAAACAATAAAACGAGTCTAAAAACAATAAAACGAGTCTAAAAACAATAAAACGAGTCTAAAAACGGTAAAACAACTGTGAAAGCAATAAAACAAATCTTAAAATTGTTAAAACAAGTAAAAGAAGCCATAAAGCAAGTAAAACGAGTCTTATAACGTGTAAAACGAATCTTAAAAACAATTGAGAAATAAAAATCAAACAAAAACGAATCTTAAAACTGAAATCAATAGCAAAAAATGACTAAATCTGGTCTTAAAACCAATAAAAAAATTCCTACCTTAAACCCTCCCCCCCAAAAAAACTGCTTTAAAACATTAAAACGAGTTTTAAAAATATTAAAACGAAGTTTAAACAAGCATTTTCTATTAGCAACTCACAGTCACACACAAAATGTCGTTTTAACGCACTTTTATCTCAACTTCTCCCCACTCATTGTAACAATAGTTCTAACACAGCACCATAAATCGTAAAACTGCCCTTGAAAACGTTGATAAGAGTTTCCGTTCACGGGTGTTACACATTCGCCTTTTCTGCAACCAACTTTAATAAATGGTCGCCTAATAGAATGAGTCGCAGCAGATAATTTCCGGCGCCCGAAAGGGGGCGCCTGAAAAGCCGTCGTCGCGAGAAATAACAAGTGGTGCAACGGCGCTCCACACAATTGCCGTCCACATAAAACGTTGAGAAATCACATGCGATTTAATCTGTCTTAAAGAAAAAAAAAATAGTGTCACGTGATCAAAGTGATTTGAAAGAAAATTACGAAAGGTGTTTTAATTATAGGGAAAAAGAATGAGTTTTGATTGGCCAATTAAAATTGGAGGTCAATTACGTCATAAATTATTACGAATTTAGAAAATGACATTCGTGATTAGTCGATTCGCATTCCTTTCAATTCAAACACACCCAAATTAAAAGTAAAAATTGCTATTGTTGTCATCGGTAATTAATTAATCGCTAATTGACAGCCAACATTGAAACATTTTAATGGAAAAACGTTCAAGCCTTAGCCTTCACGTGGTTCCATTTTGTTAGTACATCATCAAGAGACTTCTTGGTGGTAGAACCAATAGGACCTACTGGTAATCTTTTTCTTCTTTCCTAATTCTTCTTTTTCCGTTTTAAAAAAATCGATTTTTTTAGTTTTAAACATCATATTAAACAAATATTTACCCGAAACAAACTTTAAGCCTCGTTTTAAAGTCTAATGACATCACAAAATGATTGACGGTTGTTGCGGTTGCCAGTTAAACGAAAAGGAATGGTCTCACAGCTTAACCCCATTCAAAACTAAACGCGAATCTGTGCACAAATTAACAACGTCGTCATCGCCCTTAATCGCTCATCCCATAATGAAACGACATAACGTCACTTGTCCTACACGAGCCATTACAAATCGTCCCATAACTCGATCCGCACCAACTTCATTATTCTCCTCGTGTTATTGCGCCGGAAATCGATCCCAACAGTGCCCTCCGCCATCAATTATTCATTGACAACAACCCCCCTTCCTCCCCCCAAAGTGTCATCCCGCCCTTCAACGTCGATAAGTTGATGGAACGTGACGAGTTAAGCCCGTCAAAAGACTAAAAAAGATGGCGGATGACCCCAGCGTGATTTCCAACGCGTGAGTGTTGCCAAACAGCATTTTTCCCGAGGTTCCTCGAGCAGATGGCGCGTCTCGTGTGCTCTTTGTGTACTGATGGGGGGTCATTTGTTGGACACGAGATGTTTTTATAGGACTTCAGAGCGATGTCCGACATTAATAGAGCTGACGGACACTCAATTAACACGCACCTGGTGAGGAGTGGCCAAAAACACCTCATTTTAAAGATCCCAAGAGTTTAAAAAGAGTCACCTGGTGGCGTAATTTTAAAAAAAATCTTAAATTAATTATTAAATATAATTTTAATAAAAACCGTCACTAGAGCGCGCCAAACCCCTTAATGCAACGTCATTCGATATGAAATGCCATAAAAATATTTAAAAAAATAATTTAAAATAAAAATAAAAATTCGAGGAAAATTGGATCATTAAATGATTATCGAGCAAAATGTAGATATTACGAGTATTTGGCGTGACCGAAATTGCACAACGAGTTCATTAAAGGTCGTATCGAGATTTATTACACGACCATTTATTTCTCAACGATAATTTTTAATTACGTTCATAAGCACTGCGATCAATTTTGAATGGCATTCGAGTGAAAGAAGTTCTCCATTTTTATCGGAACGTCTCATCTTTCGAAACTCGGATCAAAGTACAGATCCACGACGAAGGGGATGTTTTTAAAGTGTGCGAAACAGAATGAAAAAAAAAAAGAGATGAAGTTGATCTTGTTTAGCTTTAGGGCCCTCTTTTATGAATGTTGGGGGATAAAAATGGCGCCTTTTTATTTTAAAAACATTTTTTCATAAATTAAAAAAATTTTTTTAAATAAAATTTAAAAAAAAAAAAATTTTTTGTACTTTAACCCTTTTAACACATTGAAATTGAATACGAAATTAATAATTAAAATTTTTATTTTTAATTTTAAAATGAAATTCGTAGTTTTATTTTTGCGTTTTTCCCGTTTTTTGCGTTTTATTCTCCAAATTAGATTTAAATAATACGTTTGCTAATGATTTTCATGAGGATTGTTTAATTTTGGTTTAATTATACCATTTTGTGGTTTGATTTGGTTAAATGTTTACAAAGTGGATACGTTAACGTTAACGGACGAAACGTTATTTAAAATTAACGTGCGAGTAAGTCATTAACGTAATTTTACACTCAAAATCTATCTAATTTACAACGACGCCTCTTGCGGCGAATTGCGCAGTTTCTACGACTCCGAATGCGAAAACGAAAATTGTGAATTGTCCGTATCAAACAATACGAATTTGTATTATAAAATGTTAAATAAAATTATGATGAAATATCGTTTGTGTCAGAAAGTCGATTCGACTCAATGTCCCATTCTAATGGATGTTTACCACACATATCTTAGTCATGCGTACGAAACATCGCCCTGTAATCAATATTCACATATTTAATCATATTTTTACAACAATATGAAAATAAAAATTCTAAAAACAGAAAATATATTTTTTTTCCATCATTTTTCTTCAGATTGTTAAATATAGATTAGTGTTGGAAATGCAATTTGTCCGTATCTTAGTTTTTTTTACTCATGAAAATCGATGGGAGAAAATAAGGACAACATACGTTGAAAACGAATGTCCCAAGTGACCGTCATTTGGGGGATGCGCACTAAATACGTTTCAGTGATAAATCTGCGCATCAAAATTTCATGTTGCGACGTCGCAAAAAAAAAATTATTTTTCGTATCGCAAAAACTAATAAAAGTTTAAGAAAATTATTTTTAACACAAAAAAAATATTTTTTAAAAATTTTTTGGCGGGAAAAAAATTTAAAAAAATTAAAAATTTTCTAATTAATCAGTTGGCTAATTAGTTAGGAGTTTGGCCAAGTGACCAAAAGGGAATGGATCGACATGGAAAATGGCAACTAATTAAAACTGCGACCGAAATCATGAATCAGTGTAAACCCGTGTAATAACACGATTACGACCAAAGGGTTGCATAAACCGCACACGCCAAATTCACATAAATTTCAACGTTGACCAGACCTTGCCTCGTTACAACGACCGATACTCGTTACGACGTTAATTTACGACTCGATTTAATAAAAGTTGCTTTTAAATGGATTGAGAGAGATTAATCATTGCTTCGTTTACCCGTAATAAAACTAATTTGACTTTTTTTTTATAACTTCAAGATGGCGGAAGAGGGTGGTTATCGAATTAGCGCATGCGTAACTGCACGCGGATCCTTAAGAGCGCAATCTCGAATGCGCATGCGTCTTTTTTCTTACCCTAAGATCATTCTGTGCTCGTTAATTATACACCGAAAGACTAATTGGAATTTTGTGCATGGTCTAATGGCGTCTGGGTTGTGTTAAAACCGGAAGTTCGACTTTTATTCGATTTTCGCGGATGCGTTTTAGACTTAAAACTGCTTAAAACGAAAAAATAATTTTAATTATATTTAAATGTAGTTTTAAATAATTTGCATTTTGAAAAACGCATTTTAAAAATAGGAAAACGAGTGTTATTTTTATTTATCGAATCGAGTCACGATTTTTTTTTTCTCGAAAAAACCAACTTAGTCAATTTCGAATGGTGTAAATTGCATCCACCCAACGAGTCCATTTGTATCCGACACTAAACGTGGCTGAGTATCAATCACGACACTTTCTAGCAACTCCCCGTCCCCGCTCCCCCCCACACAGCCATTCCCGACAACAAAAACACTTAAAAAGTAAAGAAAAAAAAAGTCCAAAGTAAAATATAAAGTCAAGCCAAGTCGTGTCATGATTTATTCATTCACTTACCTCTAATTGCCATTTTAGAAAGCGAGAAAAATGCGCGAAATAAGCGATGGAACCGTCGAATAAATTAAAATTTTTTTATTTTAAAATAAAAAAATTAAAATTTTTTTTTTAAATAATTTTTTTTTAAATTTTAATTTTTTTTTAGGGGTTTTTAAAACCCACTTTAGAGTATTCTTAGGAGGGAATTTGGTTGCATCGGAATGTTCAAATATTTTGCTTGCGCGAGTTGTTTGCTCGACTTGCCTTAAAGTAAAGTAAAGTAAAGACGTCAGCAAAGCAGAATGAGGGCGTAAATCGCACTGGCCGTGCAGCTGTGACTCAACGAACACCCCCCCTTTCCTTAACACACACACACACTCTCTTTAGACGTCCCCTTAGCGCTCATCTAGACATTCAACAACTTGCGTTTTAACATGTCCAAATTTAGAAAAAGTCGAAATGTTAAAGTAAATAATCATAATTTTAAGTAAAAATGTCAAAGTGTCGTTTTCGGGGGGTCTAAAATTCTATTTCCGGTTCAGACTCGAGTCTGGGGATTTATGGGGGTTAACTAGTATTCGTGTAGTTAGTGGTTACACATTTTTAAGTTTCTGTATAAACTTTAAATGGTATTTTAGACCCTCCGAATTGTCGACTCTCAAAGTGTTGTGATGAAATATGTTTTCGAACGGTCTAAAATATCACTTCCGGTTGAGATTAAGGTCTGAAAATTTACAGACATTAACTACTACTCATATAGTTAGTATCTAGAAATCCTCAACTTTCTATCTAAACCGGAAGTGATAGTTTAGACCACTCCAAACAGTCAGTATTTAGTGCGTGAAATGCCGAGCGGTTTGTAATACCACTTCCGGTTACATTAGAATCCTAAAACCTCTTGAGCACCAAGCACTAGTCACTTGGTTGACATGTAAAAATTTTTAGACTTCCAACTAAACAGGAAGTGGCATTTTAGACCGCTCCGAATCTCGAATGCCGCATCAAAACAATTCAGAGCGACTCAAAACAGCACTTCCGGTTTAATTAAAGCTCTAAAAATTTCTGCAAACCCAACAAATAAATGGTAGTCAATGTGCAAAAATTTCTAGGTTTCTAACTAAACTGGAAATGGCATTTCAGAGCACTTGGAAACGCCCAGATGAATTCATAGTAGGAATTTAAATCAGGTAAGAAAAACAAGGCAAAATATAAATCTTAACAGCGCTCGACCTTTTGAATTTAATATGAGGATCCCCTTCGAGGAGAAGGTGGAGGGGGAAGATGAGGAGTGACGTAAGATTGAGACATATTTCAAGGGCAGTAGACAAGCTCAATAAATCAGCACTCAATAAATAATAAAAAAAAATAAAAAAGGGCAGAAACGATCTCGAGGCCACTTAACACCCAAATGACTTCCAAATGCGGACCCGGGGTTCTGAAAATGGACCTCCCCAATAGATTGGATTTTTGTTTATAACAAATCCAGTTACTCGTTGTTATTCGTTGTTATATACAACCGAGCCCTTAACCTCTGCCAAACCGGAAATGACGGACGGCAAAGGTCAAAACGAGGTCCATAATTCGCACTGTGTAAAAGTCATAAACGTCTTTGTTATAAATAAAACACGAGGTCGCACCCACGTGAAATTTTTTTTTTTAATTTTCCAAGATGGCCACTATCGAGTCCGCCATATTTAATTTGACCAATTTTCCAATTAAAACAAAAATGTTTTGGTTGAAATTTGACGCGTCAACACGTGTTTTCGCAGGGTCTAAAAACCAACTTCCGGTTTAGTTAGAAACCTCAAAACTCATAGATCCCAACTACAACTCTTTGATTACAAGTCACCGAAATTTTAGACTCCTGAGTAAACCGGAAGTAACTTTTCCGCCACACTTAAACGCCAAATTTCTAATTGAACACAAAATTTCACGCGTCGACTCGCGTTTTCGCAGGATCAAAAAACAAATTTCCGGTTTAGTCAGAGCCCTCAAAACTCATATACCCCAACTACAACTCGTTAATTTCAGATCCCCATAATATTGAACCGCAACTAAAACCGGAAATGCTATTTTAGACCCCTCCAAATCGTGTCACGAATCGATTCGCCCATTGCGCATCTTCGCGTGCCAGACCCCCCCGCACGTTCCCGTCCACCCCACTAAAGGTCCCCGGAGCACTGACCGCTCCCCGAGACATCCGATACAGATGAAAACTAGCTTAAGTAAACAAAAATAAAAAAAAATCCCCTCGCAATAATAATAATAATCACTCCACCCCCATTATTACGACCCAACGATAAAACGAGCGAAAACTCATTTCGATCAATTAATTTACTCCCCCATACAAC
Source organism: Henia vesuviana (assembly GCA_034696185.1). NCBI lineage: Eukaryota > Metazoa > Arthropoda > Chilopoda > Geophilomorpha > Dignathodontidae > Henia > Henia vesuviana. The sequence continues at coordinate 5,201 of JAQFZU010001700.1, read as the reverse complement.
GACCGAGCCACGATCGACAGGTCGCGTCACCACGTGACCGCATCGCCCAATGAGCATCGACCGTCGCACGCGAGCGAGCGATGCGGCGCCAGACGCCCGACGCACCGCGGACGAGATGAGTCGCACGTCGGGCGCGCGAGCACCGCCTGCCGTCGGAAGGCGCGTGCCGGCCCCACCAAGTCCCCGCCGCCCCTGACAGGGATGGTGCGTCGCATATTTGCCCTCGTACTCCTGGTCACGTGTTTGGCCGCAACGTGGTACCTCTACGGCGACCGATGCTACCCGACCGTAACTCGCCCAACTTCCCCGGAGACTCTCGACGTGTACCTATTGACAGCGGCGAGGTTCCCCCGGCAACGGGAAGATGCGAGAGACGACGAACCGACCCCCGTCAACGGATCAACAGCACCGTACAAACGCAATTTGACCGCGAGTCGACGGCTGCCGCGAGCCCTCATCATCGGCGTGAAGAAAGGCGGGACCCGGGCTTTGCTCGAGTTCATTCGGCTGCATCCGGACGTTCGTGCCGTAGGTCCCGAAACTCATTTCTTCGACAGACATTATCATCGTGGGTTGGAGTGGTACAGGTAATAACAATATAAAAAAAATTAATTTTCTATAAATTTTCTCGATCGGTTTTAATTTCCTGTTTAACCCATTTTTCTGTTTACTTAATCCTCGACGTTATTACAGCATTTAATACCCCTCTTTAATCCGAAATCCCCTGGAAATGAAATTCCAGTAAATTGAGAATTTCATAAAAATTTTAAAAAAACAATTTTTAAAAAATAAAAAATAATTTAAAAAAAAAAAAAAATTGTTGAGTTGAAAAAGAGTGATTTTAATTGCACTTCACGTGCATTTCACCAGCTTCGATCGACCACTAAACTGTTTATAAAATTACAGATGTGATTCGAGGTCAGTCAGTGCCTATCTCGATCGATCGTCGATCTAAAGTAGATAATAAAAAAAAAATAGAACACGTCAAAAGCGATAACGCAATTGTAAACGTGTTTTTTTTCGACGTTTGCGTCTCGTTATCGTAACGTTGCGTTTGTTTCGGGTCGTGTTTCGCCTGTGCCTCGCGCATAATAATGACGAGATATTAAATACCCTCACAAACGACTTTTCCCTTCATCGATTCGTAACTTTAACGTTAAAAAACTACATTTTCCCATTCTTTAATTTTCTTTACATCATTTAACGTTACGATGGATTAAAATGAGGGGGAGTGGAAATTAGTGGGGGATTAATTGGGTAGGGATTTTTATTTAATCTGTAAATATATTTTACCCTTGGGTTTTTAATGTCTTAATCGTGATTACAATAGCAAATTTGCATATAAAATTCTATAAAATAAAATTAAAAAAAAATTTTGTGGGTTTTAATTGACCCTTTTAAATCGGAAAAAAAATTAATTAAGGCTAAAACCACTTAACCTTCGAGATAAAAGTAAAAAAAAAAATATATAAAAGACTCGAGGTGCCATCTAAAAAGTCGATCGACAACTCAATCTCGTACTTAACGACGCACATTTCTATGCCGGCCGAGCGGGTGCACGGACGTTCTTGACCGATGAGCTACTCGAGCTGCAGGCGTCGTAGGGCGAGCGTGAAATGGAATCGTAGATTGGCTCACGGACCCGGCGCCGGGCATTTACTGCGCCCTGCCCAACTCCACCTCCACACGTCTCGTCGATGCGTGACTCCGAATCTGAAGGTTGCGAGGTCGACTAAAAGGGCCTTTGCAACTGCGCATCGCACTCTTAATTGACTCATTTTCCAGCCTTATTTGCCTTATCTGATGCGTGTCAATGAGTAATCGACGGCCACCGACCACGCACGGAACCTTCGGAAACGACTATTGCCTCGGTTTTCACTGATTTAATTGATTGACGCGCAATTGTAAAGGGTTAAAGTGGAGAGGCTTGCAAACGTTGGATTTTTGTGAGTCGAAATTCGTTACTTCCGGTTTGGTTAAGGTCATGGGGTTTCAAAGACGCGAATTACACGAGAGGTAATGATTGGTTACGGATTTTGAGGGCTCTAACTAAACCGAAAGTTGAGTTTTCGATCGCTCCAAATTGCAGTAAAAATTGTTTATTCAAATTTCTGGTGATTTGGAGCGGGCTAAAATAGCATTTCCGGTTTAATTTGAAATTTCGAATTTCGAGGGCATCGACTATATGGGTACAGGTCAATGACCAGAAATTTTCAGACGGCTCACTCAACCGAAATTGCCATTTTAGACCGCTCCAAATAGAAAAAATTAAATCGCACACAAAACATGCAAATCAGAATAAAATTCGAAAAATTTCGACAAACCTAAAAAATACAACTTCCGGTCAAAAAGCACTAATTTTACTAATGAAAATGGATTTTTTTTCTCTAAACACCTGTATGACGTCACAGTTTTCCCAAGTAACGAACTTATTGTGTTACAGTTGGTAAAATCGATCGTTTCGTGTCACCCCGTTCGCCTTTTACTTTACATCCGCCCGCCACATCCCCTCGTGTGCACTCAAGGCCTAATAAGACGCTTTAAAATTCAAAAATGACTGATAAAAGCTTTCGAGTAAATAAAAATGGAGGGGGGAAAAATAAATACAAAAAATGCTAATTTTTAAAAAACAAAAAATAAAATTTCCAAAAAAAAAAAAAAAAAAAAAAATTCCATTTAAAAGACCCCCTCCATTGACCCCCTGGAGACCCCCATAGAAACCCAATGTAAAAAGCCAACAATAGCTCCACAACATGATTGACATCTTCGATCTCCGAACCGTTTCCGGCCATTTTGATGTGAAAATGGCGCCAGTCGAGATGAATTATGGGAGCAGTGGTAACTTTACTACGGTTGGTTGAACGCGACACTTGGCCGTGTCCGAACAGACGCCCCCTTGTGCGGTGTTCGCGCACCCTAAAAACACCCCGAAAGCATCGAATTGTATATACAAACGGCAATTCGATGCCTCCTGCAGGGAGAATGCGTAAAGAAACCGCGAAATCTCATATAGAACGAGCCATTTGAAGCGTGTTCCCAAAGGACCTTCCCTTACCACACCAATATCCTGAGTCGAAGAGTCCTCGTGTGACCGCAACCGATCATTTTGCTCCACTTCAAATACCCTTCCAATCATTTTATTTAATTTCCAAACCAAAATCAAATCACTAAACACAAAAACATTAAAAAAATTTAAAAAAAAATTTTTAAACGATTATTTCATGGAGAAGAGCAAATAACGTCAATTGTTTGGCCTTTCGGATCGCCCTCTTTCAATCTCATGTGTCATTTCCAACGACTACACACATCTGCTTCCCCCGTGACCAATGAAGGGCTCCATTTTCCCTCAACTTTTTTCAAGTCTTCGTCGGCACAAAGCTGACCTAAGCGACTTGCACTGCAACCCATAAAATAAACGTCTTCGAGACACACAAAACCCGCAACTGCGCGCCACCCATCAATTTTACGACGCTGGCACATGCAGATTTGCTTCTATCGGGTTCCCCGACTGATAAAAACAAATAAAAAATATAATTATCTTCTTTTTTACGTTTGTTTTTGCTAAAGTCGAGGGTTTCGAGGCCTTAAAAAATTATATATCGACGTCCTTTGTGTAAAGCGACACATTGGACAGAGGGAAACGATGGTTGCGGGCGATCGTAAAACGAGTCGTTTTGTGCGAGACTCAGCTGTGTAAAGGAGTTCTTTAAGATGGGGGAAGGGGGGGGGGGTTTAGAAGGGGTCCGTGAAAGTGGGCACCCGATGCTACGAAATGCAACCCACTTTCACGCTACGATTACCTTTTTATTGCTATTTTTTCGCTTTTTTATTTATTTATTTTTAGTGTTTTGTTATTTTTTTCGGTGTTGTTGAAATGAGGGTTTTAAATCTTTTTTTTGGTGATTGGGATTAGGTAATATATTTGGGGCGCTTTATTTTTGTTTGGTGCTTTTTTTTTTAGTTTGGTGCAATTTAGTTTTTTTTTAATTTTGTTTATTGGAATTGATTAAGGAGTTGATAGAATTTTTATAATTGGTGCGCTTCATTTAAAATTAATTAAAATAATTTGGTGCGCTTCAATTTTTTTTTTTAATTTTGTAGTTTTTAAATTTAATTCAAAAACTAAAAAAAAAAAATTGGTGCACTATTTTGAACTAATAAAAAAAAATTTCATAAATTTGGTGCACTTCATTTTGATAAAAACTAATTTAAAATCACTTCATAATTAAAAAAAAAATTGGTGCGATTCATTTTCAATCCACACAAAAAATTAAAAAAAAAAATTGGTGCGCCTCATTTCCAACATAAAAATTTTTTTTTCTTAATTTTTCCAAACACAAAAATAAACTAAAACATCAACAAAAAAAAAAAAAATTTGGTGCGCCCCATTAAAACCCGCAAATAAACCCACACGAAGAAAAAAGCGTTTAAAGCATCGAGCTCGTTCATTTTAATGAGCTAAAGAAACCAACAAGTAGCAAAGCATCACTCGAGGCGACGGAACTACGACTTAAGCCAACAAGTTAACCAAGAAAGAGCGAGCAAAAGAAGTGTATTGCATTGGCTCGGTTCGTTCGTTCCTCTCCCACGCTCCTCTACAATCACTGGTGCGGAACGTTGAACGACTTCCATCCAGGGTTATGGCACTGAACGAGGGAGACTCAAAACTCGACCAGTTTCGCTTCTGTTCGAGCGCACAATGACGTAACCCCCAAAAAACTTGCAGTCGCCATTAATGCTTCACCGAACCAATTCCCAAAGTCACCAAAGGGTTAACAACAATTTCATTTACTTCAATTTTATTTTAGAAAATAAATTTAACCCTAAAAAAATTTTCCCTTCTCCCTACCCCCCCCTTCCTCTTCCTAAGTTGCTAATGAGTTGACACGAGCACATTTCCGTGCGAAAAAGTCCCGTCAACTGCGCACATTTCAAGTAGAAAATGGAGTCTCAACACACCCATCATCATACGACCCAAAAATAATGGCGTCTAAAGTCAGTTTTTTTAAGTTAAAAAATTTTTTAAAAAAATTTTTAAAAAAATATATAAAAGAAGAAAGTTGGACAAATGCCACGCGTAAATAAATGGCGGGCGGGAACCGAGACGAGTCGAGGAAATATGGCGCAAAAACCGATAAATCTTTTCCGCTGATTTCTCATTCTTTTTTTATATATATTTTCTTTTCTTTTTAAGTCTTAAA
>JAQFZU010001699.1:0-12073 GCA_034696185.1 Henia vesuviana | reverse complement strand
TTGGAAGGTTTAATTGTTAAAATTGTTATATTTAGGCAATAGTGCAATTAATTGTTTAAATTCGTACCAATTGGTGCAACACATGTCCGTAATGCCTCCTTGTTAGTTCTATAATAGTTTTATTATATCTTAATTCAACTTTTAAAGTAAATTTTATTGATTTGTTGATTATTAATTTTGTTGCTTTTTTTAATTGTGTTTTTGATTATTTTATTTCTTAATGATTTTTTTGATTATTTTATTTCTTAATGATTTTTTTGATTATTTTATCTCTTAATGATTTTTTTGATTATTTTATTTTTTAATAATTTTTTTTATGATTTTATTTCTTAATGATTTTTTTGATTATTTTATTTCTTAGTTACTTCAGTTGTATGCCATTTTTATTCATAATAAATAATTTTTTTTAAACCATTTTATTAATTATTCCAGGAAAAGTTGGGTACCCAATTTGGGTACCCAGTTTTGAGTATACCCAGCGTTTTGTTCAGAGCCATCAGCAGGTCCGCCGTATTTCTTTCGGATCTCATGTAAACCGAAGTGAATTCACCTCTCTTCAGCAGTTGATGAATATAATGATATTTAATGTCTATGTATTTAGTCCTGTTATTCACAATTGTTGGTACTCGACCACTTCGTTGTTGCGTCGTCTCGGTTCGATCGTACGTCGTCTCGTCAGTTAACTCAATTGTTAACCTCGCTCGTTGTTTGTGTTATTGTTTGATTAAATAAGCAATATTTAATCAAACAAACGAAATAGTTTATTAAACCCAGCAAATACAAATGAGTAATACATGATATACTGATTAAGCATGACAAAGATTGAAAAAGGTAATAATTCTTGGCGGGAACATTCTTCTTAAATATACGCTTGTTCCATCACGTGGACGTTGGAATTACTTATTCGCGCTATCGCCCCCTCTAATCCAAATCGTAAAATACTAGAAATGACAATCGCAATACATAATAGAGATTAAGTAGTAAAGCACACTAACAAACCCCCTCGTTGATTCTTAAGCTCGTTATAAATTGATACCTAGCTGACCTACATTTCTCTTTAATGTCTCTCCGGTCAGTGCTTTCGTTAAGATATCAGCTTCTTGTTTCTCACTCCTCGTGTGCTCCACCACGATTCCTTCTTCGTTAATTTGATATTTTATAAAGTGATTTCTTCTGTTTAAGTACTTTGTCTTAATGCGCCTCGTTCCTTCTTTTAGCATGAACACATTGTTCAAGCTATCGGTACACAATGTTATTTGTTCGTTCTTCGTTCCTAGCTCTATCTCTTCGATTAGTTTCCTCGTCCAGATTAAGTCCTTAATCCCCTCGGCGATAGCGTCCTGCTCGCTTTCTGTCGAGCTCTCTGCTACGACTCGTTGCTTCTTACACTTCCAGTTAATTATTGAACTTCCGTCCTTTACAATGTACCCGGAAAAACCTCGTGCATCTTTCGTCAAGTTCCATGATGCATCGGTGTAAAGTTGTATGTCTCTTTTTCCCTTCTCGTACTTCAGTTCGTAATTCATTGTTTCTTTTACGTATCTGAGGATTCTCTTCATCGCCTCAAGGTGGACTTTTTTCGGTTTCGTGTTGAATTGGGACAAATATGTCACCGCGAATAAGATATCTGGTCGTTTGTTGATCGCCAAATACAAGATTTTACCAATATATTTTTGGTACTTAGTCGTCTCTACTTCTTTGCTTTCTTCGTATTCCTTGTTCAAATCTTGACTGCTGCACATCGGATTAACCACCGTATTGCAGTCTTGTAATCCGAATAATTGGAAAGTATCCCGTATATACCTCCTTTGACTTAAGGTTATTCGGTCATTCGTCTGCGACATTTCAATTCCCAGTATATACGTCAGAGGTCCCATTTCTTTCCACTTTAACTCCTTTTTAAAGGCCGCAATAAGCCGTCGTTCAATCCCTTCGTTCGTTGTCACGGATACAATATTGTCTACATACAGTCCTAATAGGATGAAATCATCGTCTTTCCGTAAAAAATATAGGTAGGAGTTGTCAGGCAATTGCTGTAACCCGTTAAGCAGGAATAGATCATGAATAAATTCATTCCAGCATCTGCCGAACTGCTTTAAGCCATAAATGCTTCGTAACAATTGACAAACTTTATTCTTGTCCTTATTATACCCGCTTGGGAATCGCATGTATACCTCTTCGTCGAGTTTAGCATTAAGGTATGCGGTTTCCACATCGTGCTGTTTGACAGTTAAGCCTCGTTTCGCTGCTTCGTTTAACATGTATCTGAACGTTTCCATCCGGATGACAGGCGAATATGTTTTGTCGTAATTCACCCCAGGTCTCTGCCCACATCTTACAGCGACTAACCTCGCCTTGTACGTCATTTGACCTTCGGTCAATCCCGATTTTAAGCGGAAGACCCATTTACTGTTTATTGGCTTCTTACCACGTGGCAGTGGTACTTCATTCCATACCTTGTGAGTCCTCATCGATTGCCATTCCTTTTCCATGGCTTCTTCCCACTGTTGACGTTGTGGGGATTGTAACACGTCCTTATACGTCGTTGGAGTAATGATGTTGCCCACCTCGTTCACCATTTGTCGTTCGTAAACTCGTGATGAACGTCGTACGCCCGCGTCCCTTAGGCGATTTTCATTTTCCTGTCGTCTTTGTTGTTGTCGAAGTTGACAATTTTCTTTCGTACTGCCCTGTGGACGTCCTCTCATGATTGGTCTTACCTGCTCATCATTGTTTGTTTAGTCGTCGGCATTGTGATCCAAATCGACATCCATCGTAGCATCAGGTTCACTATCCGAGTCACTGTCGGAGTTTAATTGCGACATCCAGTTGTAACTAACTTCGCTTATGTCAATTTGCTTCCAAGCCCTCTTGTGGTCAAAAAATTTGACGTCTCGTTCGTTCTTAATAATCTTCGTTTCCATATTATAAATTCGATAACCCGTTCTATTAAACACGTAACCTAAAAACATTCCGGTATATGTCTTCTCATCGAATTTACCCCTACGTCTGATATTAACCGCTTCAACGCGGCAACCAAAATGTCGAAAATAATAAACTGTGGGTGTTTGTTAAAACCACCGGATATAGGGTGTCTCCCCTGTCGCCTTCGTACAACACACGTTTCGGGTCCTCGCCGCCGTATATACGGCTTCAGCCCAAAAATACGTCGAGACTTGAGCATCGATCAACATTGTTCGGACTGTCTCAATGATCGTGCGGTTCATCCTCTCTGCCACCCCATTACTTTGGGGGTTGTATGGAATCGTCTTCTCATGGATTATGCCCTTTGAATCAAAATATGATTCTAAATTGTCGCCAATAAATTTGCTACCATTATCGGTGCGGTTTAACCAACTTCCCAGTTTGGGTTTCCTGCGTAGTAATGAATTGTTTAATTTTGTCTTCTACCTGTGATTTCAGGGTCATCGTCGCCACGAACGTCAGTCTGCTAAAATCATCAACCATCGTTAATACGTACTCCGCTGTACCTAATGATGGAGGAGTGATAGGACCGATCACATCCATGTGTACCAGCTCCAAAATTTGCGTCGTTGAAATTTTCGTTTTCAATTTGTGGGATAATTTCCTAAATTTTCCCTTCGTGCAAGCAATTCAATTGTAGAATTTGTCATCGTTCAATTGCAACCCTCGTACAAATTGTTTATTATTTAACATTTTTAGCCCCTCCCAGTGGTTATGCCCCATACGTAAAAGCCATAACCCATTATTATTAACAACCTCATCGTTAATGGCGAAAGCACCTTCGAAAACATTAGGGAGAGAAATGTCGATCGTAATAATAAACCTATGCTGTAAGCGATTCCCTCATAAAATTAAATCGTTAGTAGCATCTTTTACAATAAAAGTGTCATTGTTAGTAAATTCCACTCGAAAACCGTCATCAATAAATTTAGACACTGACAATAAATTAGAATCCAAACCCGGTACATAAAATACATCTCTTAATGTTAATAATATATTAATATCGGATTGTTGGACTCGAATATCACCGATACCGGTCGCAATCATGGCGTTATCCTTATCTGCCGTCGTAATCATCGTCGAAAGTTTTTGCATTTTGTGCAAAAAAAAAATTTCTGAATTAATCATATGGCTCGTCGCGACGGAATCCAAAAGCCATTCGCATTGAGTAACAGCGTTCACATTATTAGCAGTTTCTGTAGACATTTAATACATTTCATGTTAAGTCTTAATTCAATTTATTTAGTAGCCTAATAAGTAATTGCTCTATCTATTTATTTATCATTGGAAAAACAAATTAAGTTCTTATGGTTGTTGATATGCATTGGTATTGTTGTACATAAAAAGTGGTTTTTATATTGTATTTAATATACTATATATATATATATATGTATTTTGGTATTTTCATTTATTAGAAACATATTTAATTGTAAATACAATTGATTAGTAATAGTTATGTATTTGTATTTGATAATCGATCTGTTGAATGAATTTATGTATTGTGTAATTATATAGAAATACTAGTGTATTGAGGTAACTATACTTTAGAATTGATATGCCTACCCTGGAAAAGTGAGCGTGCCCAATGAATGAATTAGCTTAGGCAATTCATCACTTAACTGGATTGACACTCATTGGAAATGGTGTTTTTAGATCTTTCTCTCGAATATATTTAACGTGTAATAGATTTCTAATTTTTAATCAGTTTTTTATTAAATATAATCTTTTAACAATCATTTAAACTGGCGTTGCCTTTAATTATTAATATAACATTGAAATAAGTACTAAAGTTTCAAGAGTAACATCGTTAGTATTATGAGAAAGAAAATGTGACTTACCTTTTTCGTGCTTATTCCCACTTCTGTGCAACAACATCATTGCGATTTCTGGCCAAGATTCGCCATGCTGGCGCATCTCTCGTCCGAAATAATGCCTTTGCATTGCCCCTCGTAAATTTTGCACGTGGCAGTTGCGGTATTTATATTCAAAGGCGAATTGCTCGTCTTTATTTACAACAAACGGATATTTTCGTGATAACGTGAGATTGTCGTTGTTTGGCTTTGTGTCATTTTTTTCGTTTAACCCTCGTTTGGCGTCCTCTTCGTTTAATCCTCGTTTAACATTTTTTTCTTTTAAACTTCGTGTGGAATTTCCTTTGTTTAAACCTCGTTTAAAATTTCCTTTGTTTAAACCTCGTTTAAAATTTTCTTCGTTCAAATTGTATGCCATTTTCTTTGACACTCCGCCCACAGCTTCCAACTCATCGTCGCTGGTGTGGCTCGTTTTACTATCGTAAATGTTCAATTGTTGGAGCGCCGTGAGCAGTATAAGGGCTGTCTCCAAGTTCCTTTCATTGCCATGGCAATGGAGATCTTCCTCGTCGTTGTACATAAAATCATCGTTTGTAGGAGCATCGTAGAAATAATTATCGTTGTCTTCCTTATAATCTCACTCATCGTTTGGTGCCGTGACCATCACGTCCTCGGACATTTTCATAACTTGAACGTTACAGCGGACGTTTCGTCGTTCATCATTGTTATCGTAATATGTGGACTTTTCCACTAACTGTAAAATAATGTTGGGATTATCATGTCGCCATTTTGGGTTCAGCCAGCGGTCATCAAACCATTTTTTTTTTGTTACCTTCACATAAACCTCCCTTCGTATTGTGGCGGTTTTCGCCGCTTGAGGAGCATTTTTGTCGCTCGCAGAATTTGTTTTAGCCTCATTTTGACGCCGGCGACACTCCTGAGCTTTGTGCCCATAACCATTGCAGTTATAACACTTGATTTTAGATTTGCAATCCGCTCGTCGGTGTCCCGTTTGGCCGCAATTCCAACATGCGTCGGTATTGTTCATCTAAGAGTTATTATTAAATTTTTGTGGTTTGTCATTAAAGTTTTTATTTGATTTACCGTGATTTTTCTTCGTTTGTCCGTCGTGCCGATTGTCACGTCGTTTTTGCGTTTGGTTTGGATTAACCGCTATCGCCTTACGCGCGCCCTCGTGTTGATTTCCTCGTTCGTCACTTCGTTTAAAACAAGATTTTTCAACATCAAATAAAACATCTTTTACTTTCGCAATCGTTTTAATTTGTCCGTCGTTTTGTAGGATATGCGCGACATTATCGAATTTCTTCCTGGCGCCATTCAAGATAAGTAACGCTAATTGATCTTCGTCGATCATCGTGTCGCCGAGTTTAACCGCATGGTTCCAGTCGGCCATTTTTCTGTCAATGTACTCGTTAACTTTTTCGTTCTTCTCTATTTTCAGAATTAAAATGTTCATTCGTGCCTTCTGACAATTTTCTTTAGTTTTTTGATTCATATCAGTTTGAATTCTGTTCCATAAAATTTTAGCATTTTGAGTAGCTGTATATTTGCGCATTTGTAATGGCAAAAGCGCCATTACGATGGAACCATAAACGCTGTCGTTTTTAACTTGCCATTCGTTACGTTTTATTATTTTAACGTTATAATCTTTATCATTCTGATCTGGCGCGGGAATTTCATCGTTTTCGATCGCCATTAACCAATAATTCTTTTTTCTTAAATAAACCTCCATGCGGATCGACCATGTCAGGTAATTGTCTCCCGTAAGAAGCTCATCGCTCGTTATCGTTTTCGTCGACTTCATCTTTATATTATGTATATTTTTGAAATAAATCGAGAATTCTTACCGTTTTTTTGTCGTGAAATTGGATTTTTGCCGTCGTTTTCTGTGATGATCTTTGTGCACAGTGTGGTGATCGGGCAGGAAAGGCGGTCGTTAACTCGTCGTTGAACACAACACAAACACTTCACACACGATTTTTCTATCACAAAACACTTTTCACACACTTTCTTCACACAAAAGTTCCTCGTTCTTCATTTTAGTCGTCGTTATTAGTGATGAAAAAAAGTACTGCAGCCTCTGCTACCATTTGTTGGTCCTCAACCACTTCGTTGTTGTGTCGTCTCAGTTTGATCGTACGTCGTCTCGTCAGTTAACTCAATTGTTAACCTCGCTTGTCGTTTGTGTTATTGTTTGATTAAATAAGCAATATTTAATCAAACAAACGAAATGGTTTATTAAACCCAGCAAATACAAATGAGTAATACATGATATACTGATTAAGCATGACAAAGATTGAAAAAGGTAATAATTCCTAGCGGAAACTTTCTTCTTAAATATACGCTCGTTCCATCACGTGGGCGTCGGAATTACTTATTTGCGCTATCGCCCTCTCTAATCCAAATTGTAAAATACTAGAAATGACAATCACAATACATAATAGAGATTAAGTATTAAAGCACACTAACAACAATGACATTTTTAGCAAAGGACATTGCAGCTTGATTGTCTGCATATAGGATTGGTACTAAACCATCAAATCCAATGTCCTTACAACCTTTGATAATATGTGCCAACCAGGTCACTTCAGTTGCCGCAAAGTCCATGGAGATGTATTCATTCTCCATTGACGACTTCGCAATACATTTTTGAACGATGGACCTCCATCCCAGAGCAATATCTCTTATTGACCAAATATAACTGCTTATTGATCTTCTGCTGTCCACAGTCGTTGCCTACGACGCATCCGAATAAATCTTCAGGTCTCCGTGCACCACCCTCAACAAATTAATTCCGTAGGCAATCGTGGTATTTAGATATTTCAATATCTGAAGCAAGTAACCATACTGTGCTTTGGTCGGAAACAAAGAGAATTGCGCGCAAGTAATGACAGCATAAGCCACGACAGGTCAACTTCTGCTGGCAGCATAAAGTAGAGCTCCGAGCAGCTCTCGAAATGGTCGGGTCGTCACCAATTACTCTTCACAATTCAATTTATGGGCCGTACCCACGTCCATGGGCGCATACACAGGTATAATGGACCCCTTCAGAAACTTCTCCACCAGTTTCTTAATATAATTTCGCTGATGTAGAATAACCCTAATCTCAGTCGGTTCAAATTCTACACCAAAAAATTTTCTAATCTGGCCCATCCTTACAATGTCATATTTTGCTACAATCAATGAATGAATCTCCTCCATCTTCTCTCGATCTGAAGTAAGAACCGCCATATCGTCCACATATAGTAAAAGAACACACCAGTTCTTATATATGAAAACGCATGGACAATATGGTGATATGATAAATCCGATTTCAACCAACGTGTCAGCCAGGTGCACGTGCCGGCACCTGCCGGCCTGCTTGAAAAAATGTCTCTTTGTAATCAAATACGTAAATTTGCTTATGCCCATGAGCCACAAGCCATGTTTTAAATCGCTTAATGGTACCATCAATAATCGTCTTTAATGCAAAGACCCACTTGCTTGTGAGTATTTTCATTCCTGTTGGACGTGGCACAGGAGTCCACACGTGCCTTGACTCCATACTGCCAAGCTCATCCAGTATGGCCAGTGTCCACTCTTCCGAATTTTCTGATTTGATGGCCTCTTCATAAGTCCATGGTACCCTAACAAAACACGCTAGATCTGCTTCCTCCGACCCCGGTGATTCTGGCAATGGAGGCAGCGAACTCAGTCCAGGACACCTGTGTCTCAATATTGGAGTAAAATTAAAGTCTTGTGGTTCACAGGTCACACCATATTTCCTACAGGTATCTAATACGTTGTTATAACTCCTATTTCTGGTCGAGTCATTCCCATAATAATAATAGACATCCACACGACTGCCCGTTTGTCGTGGAACCTCTTCTTCCTTCCATTGTTGCAATTCATTCGATTGTATATCATTATTCCCAATCCACCTTTGGATTCCAGTTTATTTCTACTAATCTTGGGTATATAATGAAAGGCAGTGCAACCAAACACTCTTAAATGTCTTAAGTCCAGTTTTCGGTTGTACCATCCTTCATATGGAGTGTAGTTTGGGTTCACTGTATGAGGAAATCTATTTTTGATCTGTACAAAAGTCTGGAGCGCTTCAGCCCAGAAATTCTGATTCAATTTCGATGTGTGTAATAAAGTTCTTACACTGTCCATGCCGAAATCGTCGAATTGTTCTGCAACCCCGTTCATCTCGGGGCTGTACGTGTTCGTACGACAGTGCCGAATTCCTAATGATTGCAGAAACTGATTCACCATCCCACTACAGAACTGCATACCATTATCTGTACGGAGTCTCTTTAATCGACGTCCTGTCAACCTTTCCACTCTAAGTATATATGCCTATAACTTTCATCTTCGACTCATGAGGCATACTTCCGTCCATTTTGTGTTGTCATCAACAAATGTCAGGAAGTACTGGTTGCCTTCTGTACTTGTTATAGGGCTCGGACCCCATACATCAGCATGAACCATTTCCAATGGCTGTTTCGTGCGAAGTTTCTGTTTTCCATGGAATGGGCCTCGTTTTAATTTAGTGTGTTTGCAATCATTACATTCTATTGCAATGTCTATCTTTCCTTTCACACCGGTCACCAATCGATAATCAATTGCTCGTTTTAATTTCTTCACATCTATGTGTGCAATTCTTCTGTGCCATATATTAGACACATTTTTGGTTTGAAAATTCATTAAGTTCTCTGCTTTATATCCCTGGATTGCATACAGTCTGCCTTGTTTTCGAATAGTCATCTGGTGATTTTAGTGACAAATTGTCATCTTGTCCAGAAAACTTGTAACCTGTCTCAGTAAGACTTCCCAGACTGATTAGGTTCCTTGTCATGCTTGGTACCAGGTAAGTATTTTCCAACTTCATTGTATATGGGTTTTCAGAATCAAGTTCTAAATTGATTACAATTAATCCTAGTTCTGTAGCTGGAACATCGCCCTTTCCCAGTTTAACTGTTTCAGTTACTGGTGATATGTTTGTAAATAAGTTCTCATCATACGCAAAATGGTGCGTAGCTCCACTATCAATGAGAAATTCCGATCTCTCTTGTCCTACCATAGCTTCTGGTCTCAATGTCATATCAAGGCGTCCATACCAACCCTCAAAAGTATCAATATCGTCATCTATTTGTCTATTGTTATCTTTTGCTGTGTAATTGTTTTGTTGACGTCTGTCATATTTCCTTGGTTTCCCCTCCACCGATTTGGACGTGTTCTATTCATCTGTGCTGATCTCTGACCATCATTATTATTGCCATAATTATTTCTTGCCTTCTTTGGACAGTTTTTGGTGTAGTGGCCTCTTTGGCCGCAGTTATAACCAATTACGTCTGCTACATTGACTGGCCTGGTCGATTGACGTACACTCTGTTGCCCACTCTTTTGTGCTGTCAAGTTGGTGGCACCTTCAGGTCCCGAGTTGCTCATCATTGACTCTCGTTGCCTGCTATTTTCAGCCATTAGAGCCAACTTAACTCTTGATGGAGTGAAATCTGCACCAAATTGTTGAAGGCATCAGGAACACTTGACGAGGGTGTTGGGGATTTCACACCCCGCCGCACCAAGACATTCCACAGTCTCCTCAAGTCGAGCCAAGTAGATGGACATCGATTCAGGATTTTGGAGTCGTTCATTGAAGAAATTGATCGCAAGACGACCGACGAGTGCCTTGGATGTCAGCTGAAACGTACTTCTTAACGTTTCCCACGCTAAGACTGGATCCCTTATTGTCGACAGGATTGGCTTTACGCCAGTATCAATTCCAAGGTAAATCGTCGAGGTAAACACGGTCTCTTCTCAAATTAAATGCGTTCTTTGTTTCTTGGGACACAGATTTGACTAGGGGTGGCTCCTCTTTATCTACGATCGTGAAGAGACCTTTTCTATAAGGAGCATTTGCATGTTCAATGCCCATTCTTTGTAGTTTTCAGGTCCCTTGAGTTTTGGGATCCTGAGTCTGCTCCTTACGTCTTCAGACATTTTCACAATGTCATCAAATCGTGTACATAAATGTATAGATAAAATCGATTAGGGCCACGTACTATTTCTCGAAATTTATGTTTGATTTACGTACCCTTACCTTGTTTTTATCCTGATTTGGTCGTCAGAGTTCTTCCCGTTTTTCCGATGTTTTGAAAAGCGCCAACTTGGCAAGAAACTCTACAGGACTTAAAAATCGATTAGTTTCGAGTGACAAGTCTACAAAGGTTATGGGACCAGCAATGCCAAGCTGTGCTACAGTTGAAAAAAACGAAAAACGAAGTGGAATAATGTTTAGTGCATGAACAGCGTTTTCAATGCCACGTGGATATAACAGTTTCTTTATGAAAAAATTGTGTTTCAGTGTTAAATAAATAAGTATTAAGTGTTGTGAACTTGTGTGAAGCAAACAGAAACAACAGGAACATTGGATAAAGCCACGAAAAATAATAACAACGAAAATTCAACGGTAAGACAAAATTTTATTACGAAAATTTGTTAGCGGTCACTGCAGTTAATTGCGAAGCGAATCGCCGTAAAAATAATTATTTCAAAGGGAAAGAAAATACTAGAGGACCTAGTTTAGCTTAATAACTTATAATAAGCATCTTAGCAGCTAGTTTATTGTCGGTAAAACTAATTAGGACACGTGGAATAACCGTCATAAATCGAAATTGCTGTGAAATTGCCGCAACAAAAATTAAAGTTGTTGTGACGGTTCTTACTGCACTGTCGGCTAGACACGTGTAGCTAAAATTAATTATTCTATTGTTTACGAATTTGTCAAATTTAACTATATTACATGTAGTCTTCTCTAATGTGTGTTTTATGAATTGTTTTTAATTGTTTGTGTTCTTGGTTTGTGTCAAAATGTGTTTTGTATCGAATTTCTGTTTATTATTATCGATTATGTAAATGCATCGATTGTTTACGTTAGTTAGTATATCCAACATGTTATTCTAGGCTAAAATAACTTATATTGTAATTTTCATGTGTCTAGTTTGTTATTAACTAATGTTATTACTGTCGGAGCTAACACCCACACAATTGTTTTTCATTAAAGATTGGGTGCGCGCTCTTAAGTTCATAAATAATAAATGGATCACATTTGTAGTTGGTTAGAGGCTATGTAGTGTGTAATATCACCACCCATACCCATAATTCCCTTTGGAATGCTATATAAGTGCAGCAAACACGTGCACGTGCACTTGGCAACCCAAACCCCACGCAATCAGTGTTAATCATGTTAGTTAGTAGTAGAATAAAGAAGT
>JAQFZU010001698.1:0-12077 GCA_034696185.1 Henia vesuviana | reverse complement strand
GCAGCATCAGAAGCCTCATTTTAAGCAATACCAATGTGGCCAGGAATCCAACAAAATATAATCTTAACTGCTCTTGCTTGCACTGACAAGGGAACGGCCCGAACAAGACAATCACCAATTTCTCTGAAATTGATGTCAAACAATTCGTTACAGGCATCAAAACTATGTCCTTTAATAAAAATACTCACCTCTCAGCCAACAATAATCTATGTCAAATATCAAAGTTAGCACTTTTCTCATTGTTATACATGTTTACTGTGTAATTTGGCTATGTATGAATGCAATACTCTTTAGTTGCATTACTTTTATGGAATTTATATGTAATATAGCTGCAGAAGTACTGATAACAGATATCATTACAAATTGTGTTATAATGGGAAAAAGTGAAACTTTGATTGACATCAATTTCAGAGAAATCGGTGAGTGTCTTATTCGGGTCATTCTCTTGTGAGCCAAAAAAAAACAAGAGAATGTGAACTGAGATTGCGAATTATAGGGATTATCACTTTCCCTTTGTGATGTCAGATGATGCAAAGCACTCACAAAGTTGATAGATAATATAATACATTTACTATGATTACAACAATACACGTCAGATGCACATCACAATAGCAAACAGCAAAGAACATTGATGCCTCTAGATGGCAATAATAAAATGCAACACACAAAGTGGCCATAACTGAAACTCACTTTGATCCATCAGCAAACAAAGGCATGACAATACATTTTTTGAATAATTTCAAATTATAATTAATAAAAATTCTATAAATTCATACAATAATAAATACTATTTTTTAGCCATGTTTTAATATTGATTTTATTTCTACATTTCATACATTTCAGTTGTTCAAATTTATTCAATTTTAAGACATTATTAACAGTCTGCATAAATACTTTAATTATCAATATTAAAAACAATTATAGCTATTATACAATGCACAAAATTATTTTTTTATACAAACTTAATATATTTGAAAATATATTTAATTAGAGTAATTATAATTACAGTTTAATTAGAAATGGGATTACTAGATCTATCAATAAAATAATGTTTAAAAAGTAAAATACAATTCCATATGTTGATGAATGATCATGTAACAATTTTTACCACAATTAATTTCAATTAGTAAAAATTTTTTCTCATAAAAATACGTATCTCAGCTATTAGTCATATAACCTAAATACAATATTTTCAATGTACAATTTACTTTTTTAAAAAAAAATACATTAGTAATAAATTAGGTGTTTCCTTATAAAAATTTCATTATAATTGGTTCTTTTGCCAAAAATAATTGAAAAATTGCAATTTTTTTTTAAGTTTAAAAATTTAACTTTTTTTGACAGTTTATAAAATTTACCGTTTGGATATTCACATTTTTCATAATCCTTTCAAGGTATCATGACCCAATCACCAGAATTTCTTTGCTTTGGTTTGTTTTTAAGTATGTCTAGTTGTATCTTCAAATTGTCGTAAAGACTCTCTAAACTTTGCTAAAAATATATAATTACATCAATTTGTGTTGATGTTATAATTTAATTATATTTACTTTTTCAGTTTGCAATTCAAGCATTTCATTTACATATTTATCTGCTTCAGTGTATATTCCAGAAGTAAGTGTTAATTCTTTACTCAATTCCTCATTTAATTCTTGTCTTAAAATATAAAATTATCTAATCTCACAAAACTAGGGAAATAAAAACACGAATTACCTTCTTTTTAGTAACAAACTTCTTTCAGCTTGGACTCGAATATATTCTTGAGCAAGCTGCAAAACAAAATTTTTTAAAAAAATTATAAATAAAAATAAACTCAAATCGGAGGTCATTGCCACGACTTAAAAAAAAAACTAGAAAGATTTTATCCACTCCATAAGAATTCATCAAATATTTTTTAATTTAACTGCAACAATTTTTTGTTGGAATTGAACAGTAATTCAGCTTTTAACTTGCATTTAGATATTTTAAAGTTTAAAATATTTAATGACAAGTTTAAAACAATTCATAGTAATAATCAAATATAGCAAGCGTTAAATTTGTTTTGAAAGAAAACAATTTCATTTTCCCAAATTTCGTTGCTCTACGATGCAATAAATGGCTGTTTGGCAACAGCTCAGATGCAAATAGTAGTCTCATAGCGTCATCCAAAATTGCAACAAATTCTACTTAAAAACATCTCACAAATTCCATATACAAACAAAATGATTTCAAACATAATTTCATGCCTTACCTTATTATGTTCTTCAAATACTTTCATCGATTCACTCGAATTAGGAAACGGATCAAGAGGCTAAAAAAAAAAACAAAAAAAAAATTAAAAATAGAAAAACAAAAATGACTGAGGCAAAGCAGCAAAGGGTTAAAATTAGCAACTAGCATTGCATCGCATAAAAACGATTCAGAAATAGAAATTGGTTGCTTGGCAGAAATTTACCTGATATTGAGGCTCGAGCATCTGATGATAAAATCCGAGATTAGTACAATTGTGTTGCGAACCTGTGGAAGATTGAATCGGGTGTAAATTCAGGATAAGATCTGCATAACTATCGTCGTTAAATTTGCCGTATGCAGTGGCCGTGAAACACGAAGCATGGCGACTAGCTAAGGATGTCGATTGAGCTGAACTGAAATGTAGAGCAGCTAATGTGCTCGAATCATTTCTTTCCATCATCAGCTGTAAATAGGAGCAACCAATTCTGTTGCTCTTTAAGCGCCAAACTGCGGGCAAACTGTGTTTTTGCTATACTGAATCATTGCCCAGTTATGCACATGGATTCCCCGTTGACTCAACAGTTGGCGCAAAGCCATATTTGTTAGAATCAACTCTCTTGTGCCTTTTGCAAACCAAATATCTGGGTAGCTTCGAGTAGGGTAGGCTCAATTTTTTGTGTTTTTAGTTTCCTTTTAATTTTCGTAAAGTTATAAACTATGAAATTTCTTGGATTTCAATTTAGTGTGAAAATCAAAACTTACCGATTAATTACTTTAAAATGTTTTACTACTTCTATTATTAGTAGACTTTCACAATAGATTCGAAATTTCTTTTAAAATCCTTTATATTTGTTATTTTAAGGATTTCCAGAAAACACTTTAAAATTCAATGGGATTATATTTATAATGCCAAGTTTACATTTAAGACTTTTCTTATGAAAAATATGAATATTCAATTTGTATTTCAAAAATTTTCATAACTGTTGTATAAATGTAATCAATATAAAGTAGAAGATAAATTGATATGAATTTTTAAGAAATAACATTCTTCATAAACGACCAATGAGAACTAGTTGTGATTGCATGAAATCTCATGGAAATCAGATACTAAATCAAAATCAATATAAGTATTTGTTGTTTAAAAGCCATTAAAGTCAAATTGATTCTGATTAACAAACTTATCAAAATTAGCAATCGAACAAATAAAATGAAAATAATTACTAATGGGTGACTGGTAAGTTGGCGACGTAAAACCAGGTTTTGTCGGTGCAAAAGTTGTGTAAACGGGTGATTGAGATCGTCTTTCGACTTTAGGAATATTAATTTTCTTTGAAGGATCGTCGATTATCAAAGGTTTTGATTTATTAATCAACGATCCATATGAGCTACTTTTTTTATCATCTGCAATAATAAAATTATTATTATTTTATTTTTAGTGTTTTAAAGCTGCTTATCATTGTTGCCTCACCTGAAATTTGTTCTAATTTTAGTTCGCTATTTGCCAATCGACTAAAATCAGCAGACAGTCGTTTCAAGTTGCTTTCTTTATTAACTGATAAATTTAAATTTTCTTGACTCGATGCTAATGATGGTGGTGCACTGGTCTGAGACATTTGTCTATTTGGTGACACGATACTCTATAAAATAATAATATATAAAATGATTACAACATTTTTTTAAAGTCTTTAATATGATTAAATATCTCAATTCGTCAATGCTATGTCACTTGAAAAATATTAGCTCTACTCACACATCAAAAACAAATTCAAACTCTGCCAAATGCGTTAAATTCATTCTGACTCACGCCTATAAGCTATTAACAGTCAACACATGATCGTTTGTTTAAAATAGTTTTTCAAGAGAACACTAACATTAAGTTTTAATTAAAATACATCCCTTTTTTGTTTATATTTTAAATGGAAAAACAAAAAAGTTATTCATATAAAATATTTTAAATAAAAATATTTTCTATTTGATGTTAGTCATTTAAAATTCTTTTTTAATTTTTATATTAGAAATAAAAAAATTATTCACCATTTGTATAGGAGCAGGTGTAAATTTATCTTCAACTTCAACTGAAATTGGTTCCATTAATGAAGGTGTTATAGGTTTTCCAACCCATTTTGAAGTTAATGGTTCAACAACCGCAGTTACATTTTGTTTAGTTGGAGATTGAACGGGTGGTGAAGTCAATGATTCAACACTAGGAACTTCAGAACTAAATTCCTCTTCAGTTATAATTTTCTCAGAACCTAAAAAAAATTTTAACTTAAAAAAAAAACCATTTAAAGTTAATTTACTTTCATCATCAGTTGCGGAGAAAGTAATTGGTTCGTCAGCGCCTTTAAAATATTTAAATAACTCAGTCATAGTTTCGACCACTTCGCTCATAGATGGACGTTGTTGTGGTATTTTATCCCAACATCGAGTCATAAGTTTCTCTAATACCATTGGACAACCTTCGATAAATGGGGGTCTACGACCTGAGTGTACTGCCCACATAATTGAATATGCACTACCAGAAAACGGTGTGCGACGTGTGAGAACTTCCCATAAAATAATTCCCCAACTGAATACATCACATTTTTCACTGTAAATTCGTCCTATGATTTTTAAAAAAATCATTAATTTATTAATTTATTAATTAAAAATGAATTATTCAAGTACCTTCAAATACTTCAGGTGCCATCCATGCAGCACTGCCTTTACTATTTGTCATATGAGTTTGGATGTCGCATGCAGTACCAAAGTCACAGATTTTCAATACGGTACCACCCATAATAAGCAACAAACTGTAAAAATATAATTAAATAACATTAAATTAATTTTTAAAATATGATATTTATAAATATTTTAAACAACACACTTTGGTGGTTTGAGATCTCGATGAATCAAAGCCTTTGGTTTCATATTGTGAAGATATGACACTCCGTTTGCACATTGTAGAGCCCAGCTCATAGCATGAGTTGCGGTGTAATGTGCTGTTGGTGTCAAATGAAGTACTGTAAATAAAATATTAATATTATTGTGTTTGACATTTAATATTGATGTATATTTCACCATTGTATAGAGATCCACCTTCTGCATATTCCATTACTAAGCATACAGGTGATTTAGTACAAGCTCCATATAATTTTACAATGTTTGGGTGGTTAACTCTGGAGAGTTGTTGACGCTGAAAATTGATTTTTATTAATAATTTTTTGAGTTTTTTTTTAACAATTTAATTAATACTTCGACAAGGAATGCCTTCTTTTCGGTTTCTCCTTCGATTTTCTTTATAGCTACAAATTTTCCTCTCCATTTTCCTTTGTTAACGACACCAAATGATCCTTTACCAATGACCTGTGTATTGAGAATAAATGAAAATCGTTATTATTAAGTCGAATATTGGTTAAATAATGTTATCAATTGTTGTGAATAATAGTTTAGTAGGTATTTCTGTAGTTGTTAAGCTGTGGATTAATTTATATTTTTTTAGATTTTTATTTAAACTTCTCACCTCTAATAATTCAATTTCACTATAGTCGATTTCCTCGACAAAAGGCGTTTTTGAATTTTCCATTAAGTTATATTTACACATTAAACATTAGAATACTTATTCAATGGTTTAAATTCATCGGATGAATGGTATTTATATATAAAACTGCTCATTTTCATAAGATTTTTTCCGATTCGAGGAAATAATCCGGCGCCATGATGCTCCGAAAATACACATTCAAACAAGATTAACTGCCTTTACACAGCCATCTAAATCTACCAAAAGTTTTTTAAGCCATTTATTAATAAATATTTGTTAATATAAAGATAATTTTATTGAAAAATAAAAAAATATTATTATTTCATTATTTCAGGGTATTTTATACGATTTAGTAGTTAGTGCAATTCAAAACAACAAAAAGAAAATATGGATCGAGTTGTGTTTTGAGAAATCATGTGGCGCCATCATTCAACAAATTATTAAAACTGGTGAATTGTATGAGAGTTAAGGGCGGCACCCTCTGTTTGAGTCTGTAATCCGTAAACCACCAGACCGAAGACTCCCTTGGAAAAGATGGTTGTGGCCCAATCCTTGTCATTTTTGATCATTGAAATTTAGCATTGATTAGCCAGGTGGTTTATGCCAATGTAATTTCTTTTTGAACTATTTTTCGCACAAAGTACTCAATATTCCCAAAATGAGTACTCAATGGGCTAAGAATTGGGAAATGGGTAAATTTTTCTCAATTTTAAAGTCATTTATGACTAAGTAATTTCGACAATCAAAGGATTTTTATTAATATGAAAACTTTAAATATTCTAGACAACATGGGAACGATGTTGGATGGACTTCAAGTAAATTCCAATCTTCGCATGAGGCAGGCCCATGTGGAGCATAAAATTCCAGATAAGCGTATATATAATTATTTTATTTTTAAAAAAATAAATAAAAATTGATCATGTATTTGTTGCTTTAGAATATTCTCGTAAAAGACCAGCGAGAGAATTTCCAGGTGCTCATCATTTTGATGCTATCAGGTTCGCTACATATCGGACTGCGTGTAAAATGCGTTATATCCAGAGAAGAACAAACCGTAATTTTAAAATTATTTATTTTGACAATAGTTATCCTTATTGAGGGTTTAAAGCATTTTCCATTAATGTAGAGACATTGTAAATGCACAGTTTAAATGCATGGTTTGAATGCAAAGTGTAAACTCATAGTTGGCCGCATTTGAAAATTAATTCCATATTTGTTTTGTTTTCGTGTGCAATTAATGTTTAACTTTAAGTGTATAATGAGTCTACGCATGCTGTACAGCATGTGTCCGTTTATCGGCTTTCACGTTATATCACAAGTAGATGCATGTGTAGATACTGATATAAACTTTTTTATTTCCTGAAAAACATGTTTAACAAAATTTTTGAATGAAGCTAGTGTAAATTCAGTGTGATGCACATAGAATGTTAGATAGTGAATATCACAATTTTTTTCAGTTCATTTAGTTGATATTTGGAATATAATTGAGGCATTCCGTGAAAATGGATTGAATGCTACAGAGCCACATATCGAAGTAAACGTATCACGATTCGAGACCCTGATTTCCAGTGTCTTTTATCAATTAAATAAGCGACTACCAGTTGGGCAGCAAATTGATCTGGCAATGTCAACAACTCTATTATTGAATTGGCTTTTGGGTGCTTTTGATTCGTAAGTAGTTTTACTAGTTTAGCTTTTGACTGAATATTTTTATTTTCCATTAATTTAAAAAAAAACTCTAGTGAAGATTTGGGTCGAATTCGTGTTTTTTCTATAAAAATGGCTTTGGCATTAATGTGTTCTGGAAAACTAATGGATAAATTAAGATGTAAATAAAAATTTGCCATTTAATTCTTAAAGTTAAAGGAAAAATTGTTCATTAATTAGATATTTTTTCTCAAATATCTGATGCAAATGGGCATTTGATACCGAGTAAATTTGCTGAGTTTCTTCAAGAAGCATTGACATTGCCATCAGCAGTATTTGAATCTCCAAGTTTTGGCTATCACGATGGATTACCCGGTTCAGTTTTTGATTTGGTAAGTTGATGAATCCACTGAAAATGTTTTTGTTTTAGAATTAAATATTTTCTACTTTACAGAATTCAAAACTTAATGTTAATGATTTTCTTGATACAATAATGTCAGAACCAAGCCCCGATTGCTTGCTGTGGCTTCCATTATTACATCGCTTGGCCAATGTGGAAAATGGTTATTATCATAAAATTGTAAAATATAGAAGTATAATTTACAATTTTTATCTTAGTCTTGCATCCTGTTCCTTGTGATGGTTGTAATAGAGAATCATTTACTGGTTTTCGTTATAAATGTCAACGATGTGTTAATTACCAGTTATGTCAAGACTGTTTTTGGCGTGGTCATACTACTGGAAATCATAGCAATGACCACGAGATGAAAGAATACACTAGTTTTGTAAGACACTATCACATCTATTATTGCATTAAAACAAATGATTGATACTTTGATCTATCGAAAGAAATCGCCAACCAAGCAATTAAGTCATTCCATTCGCAAGTCATTCCGATGCGTACCAGATGGGAATAAAGATACTATTCCGAGGTTTCCAGAAGAACCAGAACGACCGCTTAATCTGCAGCACATAGTGTAAGTGTAAAGCAGATAAAGTCTTGGCTTTGGGTCCACTGTCGCGGAATTTTTTATTCTATCACGTTTTCAAACCTAGTTTACGAATAATAGTCCCGAAAACGGATTACCGTATAACTTCAAGGATAAGTCTTGGCTTTGGGTCCTCGAGTCATTTTTCATAATATATTTTAATGTGAATTTTGTTTTAAGGCCACCGTCGCCAATGCCACCGCACAATGGCTTTCATAATTCCAGTGGTTATGATGTCATGTCTCTAGAAAGTCGTTCTACTAATAAAAGGTTGTATCATCATTAAACGCATTCACAAGTTTCGAACATACCGTTTGGCTTTGAAATATAAGTGATTGAAACAAAATAATGCTGATTTGACTTTGCCTTAAAACTTCACAAATGATTGAACTTTAAACTTTGCAATTAACTTGCAACTTTTACAATGCTTTTTGAGTATTTGGTACATGACTGTGGTGGTGGTATTTTGCTTAATGTCACCAGAGGCTATTATGGCTGTAGTAGTTGGCACACACCAAGTATATTAGATACTTTGGAACAAAATTTATAACTGATAGTTTATATACAAAACAATATCCTTCTTATCTAAATAAAACATTAATTTTGTCACAACATAAATATGAATAATAATACATTGTTTATACTGTATAAATGAAAATGCATACTTAGAAATTTAAGCTGATTTGTCTTCAGGCTTGGAAGATTAGCTTAGCATGTAATTAGCTAAAGTTTTAACACTTAAAACTATGGTTGCATATTTTAAATTTGTACAATAAAGGTAAATAGTTAGATTATAGTATAAATTTATGTTTTCACTTATTAAGTAAAAGAAAAATACAGTTTGAAGAAATAAAAAAGAATCATTTCTGCAACATACAGATTATTGATATCAAAAATGCATATTTAATTATAAGTTCTAATGAAAATAGATTTTTATAAATAACCATAGAAATTATTTTAAAATTAGAAATTCACTTGTAATTACACTGGATAAATTGTGAGACTAGTATTTGTGTTTATCTGTACACAAACAATTTGCACATTCATTTGCTCCAGTTCTTAAAGTAACATCTTATGCTATAAACAGCTCTCAAATCAAGGCAAAATACAAGAATCATTTGTGCAATGTTTTAACGTCATCTGCATCTGATAAGTAATTTACTTTCCAAGTTTAATTTTATTTGAAATCTGGTGAAATTATGCATAAATTTTCATGCATACAGACAAGTTTTGTTTGCTCATATGCAGTCAGTTTTATATAAAATTAATATTTTGCTTCACGGTTATTATTTTGCTGTTCACCATTTTAAAATTTTAAGTTTTTAAAATTCAAAATCTGATACCTAAGTTGATTTTATTTAGATCTAATTATATACAAAACGTTGAAACTCAGTTTATATGCAAAATAAAATGTAGTTTACTTAAAACCATTTAATAACAAATATATCATTTCTTGAATGCAACTATTGTTTTTTATTGAATATTTAGAAATTCAAATAGTTAAATGTTTTAACCATATCAGAATATTTTATTTTTGATGTTTATATTTTTATTGGATGAAATTGCATGAGGTGTTTCAATTTGTGAATGCGCTTATTATTTAATCATTCATATGTTTTGGGTTATCTGATTTTTGCTTTAATTGAAATCTATAGTAGCCCAATTAAAATAAATTCAACTTTAGAATCAAGAGTGGACGACGAGCATCGATTAATCGCACGTTATGCAGCTAGATTAGCAGCAGATGCTAATCATGCAGTAAGTCTAAAATTAATTTATTTTTATCAATTTTTTCCAAATATTTTTAATAATTATAGGCTCGAAGTCCCTCAGAACTAAGTTTAAATCTTGACACAAGTCAGGCACAACGTGAATTGATTGCTCAGTTGGAAGCAAAGAATAGGTAAAAATATGGAAATTATCCACTTATTTCAAAACTAATTGTTTAATTCCAGAGAAATAATGAGAGAAATTGTGCGACTACGTCGTCAACAAGAAATGGAAGATCAAGCACTTACATCTCAGCAAAATCCAACATTATTGGCCGAATTACGTTCATTGAGGCAAAGAAAGGAAGAGTTAGAACGTCATTTGTCGACACTTCAAGAAAGTCGACGTGAATTAATGGTGCAATTGGAGGGTTTGATGAAAATGCTTAAAGTTTGTATTTAATACAAATAAAGTTATGTTGAAAGAGTTAATTCTGATGTCATTGCTATCAGAATCATCAAGCATCTCCTTGTTCCACCCCGAACAGTTCACCCCGTTCGGGTAGTACGAGATCACCACCTTTGACGTCATCCATTTACTCGCTATCACGAAGTGCACCAACTACACCTAGAACAACCATTCCTCCTATTTCATTAATGCCAGATAACGAGGGAAGTTCATCTATTGGAGACATATCAGTAACCTTCGGACAGTCTCCAAGTTGTCGTAGTCTTCAAAATGATTTGTTAGTGGCAGCTGATTCTGTAACAAATGCTATGTCATCTCTTGTGAAAGAACTCAATTCAGGTATATTATTTATAAAATTTTAATTGATAATCTGAATTATACATTTTTATTTAGATTCAGAGGAAGAGGGTCAACCAAATCAGTGGATTAGTAATACAGCGTGTGATGCCAGTGGTAAGATGCCGTAAAAGTGGTCTTTGATGGACCACGGTGCACGTTAAAAACAATGTTGTTGCATGCAGTTATTTGTTCATTATTTAAAGTATTTTATTATTGTCCACTTCCTTTTTTCGCAATTGCAACTCAGAAGGACCCGATTACTGCGTCGTCAGATCAGATGAGACTAGCTATGATCAACTAGATGACGATGAGCCAGATCTGTATGATGATAATCCTCACGTAAGACATTGTTCAACAAAATTAAGAGTTGGAGGAATGTAAAAGTTGCATGAGAACAATATATTGTGCATGCTGACTAAATTTTTTAATTGACTTAGAAATAAAGACAGAATAAAATGTTTGATGTATCTTGATATTATTACCTTTCTTATTGTAGCAATGCATGATGTTGCTAAGCGATTTTTTGTAAAAATTTCATGTGTAAAGAAATTTGAAGTAAACAGATTTAGAATCTCTGGAGCAGTTTGGTTTTACACATTTTTTTCACCTGAACCTACTTACAAAAATAATTGTTTTTTATAAATAAAAGTTATGTAAACTAGTTATTTGTTTGAGTGAGGATCTGAGTAAGAAGTATTACTTATTGGTTGCTTACAACTCATTGAACAGCTACCTTAATAGAAAATTTGTCGATATATTTACAATTTTAAAGATCAATAATTGTTAAATCAATGGTTAATTAAGCTGTTGTTAAATAAATTAACTAATTTCATCTTGATGGTAATGGTTGTGATATTTTGCTTAACATTGGCAGCAGTTACTATGGCCAATTCCATCTTGAATTTAAATATGTTTCTTGCACTAAACATTATTGTATTAATTTAATTAGTGAACTAAACTGGGAATTTTCCTTATAATTTTGTAAAAAGAAAGCCAATACAATTAACATTGTGGTTGCAATTAAAATGCAATAAAATATGCTTAGCTTTGCCTAAACTACTCTATTATGAACCAAATTATTGAATTTTATTAATCATGATATAAGCTTTGTGACGGTTCTTACTGCACTGTCGGCTAGACACGGTTCCTAGCGCGACAGATTCATAATCACCGCCACATTGAATAAGTAGAGACAG
>JAQFZU010001697.1:0-12078 GCA_034696185.1 Henia vesuviana | reverse complement strand
GCATCTTCCGGATTTAATGACTTGGATTTAATTGCTATTGAAATGCTGCAGGAATTTTCGAGACCATATGCTGTGTGTATTAATTGTCAATTAAATTTAATTATGATTTATTCTTTGAAATATCATTTTTCAGTTAATAATGACCAAAATCGATCTTGCACCTCCATCTCAGCAATTAAACAATTTAGTCCAATTGCAGCAAATTAGGGATAAATATACATCTCCATTTTGTTTTCCTCAACCATTTCTTCTAAGGTACATAAGTTTGGCAAATTATTTTAAGGTTGTTTTACACTAAATTATTAAATATATTTTCCTTAGTAATAAAACTTTGGAAGGAATAGGATATTTGCAAGCTTTCATTGCTTATATTACATTCAACGTTGAAGTAGGTGGTTTATAATAAATTTTTTAAGTATTTGTAATGAATATTGGAAAATTAAGAAATCAAAATTTAACCTTTTTCGTAATAAAATGGATTAAAGTTTGAAAAACAATAAAGGGAGCAGATGTTTTATCGCCGTAACTCGTAAATAGCATCGGACACGTGGCCACCCACTCACCTTTTCCTATTGTATTTCCAGCAATGCATTTTATTCTTGCTGAAGCAAACTTTTATTGAATGAAATACCTAAAAAAGAAAAAACATCCGTTTTTATCATAACAAAATCGCTAAATTATTTTTAATATTTTTCAATCGTTCGTTTCAACTACTCTTGTTTACTAAATTTACAAAATTCTTTCGTTTTTCCACCTACCTATTTGTATAGTTTCCGAATTTGTTCTTCATCATGAAAATGTCATTTCGAATTTAAATTCAAAAATATTATACCTTCATTCTAATCGATTGAAATAAGAGAAAAAATGAAAGCATAAAAACATGATAAACTTTACGGCACAGTGTTATCAATATACAAGTACAGGTACTTCTATACGTTAAACTATATTAAAAAAAGAAGAAAAACAGCAAAAATTCGAGTGGTTAACATTTTGAATCGATATAAACCTAAAAATCGTATACCAATACTTTGAACACAAAGAAAAATGGCAGTTATTATCATTTGCTTTTATATATATATATATGTAATAAAATATATATAAAAAGCCTACTGATATAATGTTTTGCATATTCCCTTGGCTAAACAATTAACATATATGTTTGTTTGTTTTACTAAAACAGCAGATATATATTTAAAATTTACAAGTTCTAACTTTAAAAGAGAGAAAAAATCTATTTTGGTCATTTTGATAAAAATTTACAAGTAACAACAAGTAAAGCAATATTATTAACCTCTGATAGAATTTAAATTGTACACCTTTTAAAGTTTGTTTAAAAATAATTACAACAAGTCGGTTCTGAAACAAAACTAAATCTTGAATTGAATTTGTAAAATAAAAATAAGATAAAACGCAAAAACAAGACGAAAATAAATGCTACATACTTTTTTATATTGGACTTATTTACAGCAACATTCTCCAAAGAAATTTAAATGTAAAATTAATTCAAATTAACAAGACCAAACACCAAATTTTTAAAATGAAATTTAAATCTGTCTAAAGATGAATAAGGTAAACTGTACATAGAAATGTGATGATAAGTGGAAATCTAAAGAAAAGTGAAAATCTATGATTTGTCCCTAAGAAGGAAGATACAGAAAAATTAAAAATAAAGGGAAAAATCCTTATTTTAATTACAAGATGAAAATTAGACGTTGCTCACAGAGAAACGATTTTTTTTTCTATTTCTTTTTTTTTTACAATGATACAATTCCAAGGCTTTGTACTATGATTGAATATTATGAAAATTGAAATAGTTGCTAAAATTGCCAAAAAATTGCGTTTCACAACCGCAAATAGCAAAAAATAGGTTTTTCGTATAAAAATAAAAACTGCCAAAATATGTTTAGACAAAATTTTAAGGCGTTTTGTTGTTTTTGTTTTGACAATTTATAAAATATTTTCAGACTGGGTTCAAATAGAATTAACATTTCAAAAAAAAAAGTTAATATCTACAAAATTTTCTAAGGCCATTGTTAGTAATTTTAGAATATTTCTTACGAAAATCTTATTAAATTCAGATTTGGTCCTCTAAACTTCACTTGAAAAAAGAAATTAATTGGAAGCAATTTTTAATTAATTTTATAGTGAAGACGTACTAACTTAAAATGGGAAATGGATTTTACGTAAATTCAACTTCAAGATATCAATGCTTTTTAAGATCGATAAAGCGAAGACAAATCAAAACTAGCAGTCACAAATTCGTCGAACCTTGCAAAATTAGATTTTTTCTTTCAATTTTGCAAAATTTTTTATAAAAATAATTTACTTTAAAAATAAGATTTTTTTTATCTTAAAAACCAATTTAAAAATATAAACTCAATTATAAATATACTTCATCTAGTTTTTAGAAACGAATCGACACTTAATGTGCCCAAAACACTTTATAACAACAAGTAAATGTGAAATCATTTGATACCCCTTAAAATTTCCTCTTGTATAATTTTTTAATAAACATGTATTATACGAATAAAGCTGAAATCTTCATATGAGATATGGTTTTAATGATTAACCGTAAAAATGGACCCACATTTACTATTTAAACGTCTCGTGTCCAATTATTAACATATTTCGGCTTCGTTATACGTATAGTAATTATTTAGGCCAATCCTACTACAGTAAAGTTATGTAATGAAATCGGTTTTAAAAAAAGTAAAGTGAAATAACCACAATAATAGCCACACTTCAATATGATTTGTCCCAGTGTGGTAAATCATCAATCAAATTAATCTATCTATAAAAACAAAAAATCAACAAATAAATCTATTTTAACATTACAATTATAATTACAATAAAAAACTTTAAAAAAAAACACTATACAATCATTTTTCCAACAATACTCAGCCTGCAACCTAAAACTATTAACAAAATCGTTAGAGCCCACTCGTTCTTATCTTCCAACGACACACGACAACAATATTTGTCAATGTGATAGATATATATGTACATGTTTTAAACTCCTTCAGTTGTCGTGTGTAACTACTGTTAGCATTCCTCTAATTTGGAAAGTTTTGCCTTCAAAATGGAGTTCTCTTTCCGCAGGACGTCAACTTCTTTCTTCAAAGTAAAATTTTCTTTCTCCAAAAACGATGCTCGAAGTGCAATTTGATTTTCTTTAACCCGCCGGGCATCCCTGGACCTCTTTGCTGCCAAGTTGTTCTTGCGTCGTCGAGCCCAATATCTGTCATCCTTCATGTCATCTGGCACAAACTGCAATAAATTTAATCGAGATGAATGAAATAAATTTACAAATTTCCACTACAGTTAAAGCATTAAATTAAAATTCTATAAATTGATTAAAAATATTTAAATCTAGAAAACGTAAACATTAGGGGTATTAATAAAGTGCTTCGTATTTCGTTTTAATTGGCATCCATTTAAGTGGATGAAGAATACAGTTGAAAACTCAAGCTTTTCAATTTTGCTTAACTTGTTTAAAATGCGAAGTACATATTTTCAAATGCCCCTAGTAATTACCTGCTTTCTGGATTTCTTTACCATGGGCTGGGGTTTGAGCTCTTCCTCAGAAAACGTATGACTCTTCGGGTCGAACGATTCTTGTCCCGGTGCATTGGCCAGTGCTAAATCAGCAGGAGAAAACTTCAGCTCAACCTTGAGAACTTTACAGTCGTTTTCGGTTCTATATGAATGATGGTCAGTTTCACACGGGAGTTTCCCATAGAGCATATCACTATCGGAAACAGGTTCTGGAGTAATTAAAAAATAAAAGAGAGGAAAAGAAGACAAAAAAATCTAAGTTATCTGGCTTAGTAAATCCAGTAACTGATAATCTTAAATCTCTTTACTTTTAAATTTCTTTTTCATTAAAAATTATTGAATTATTAGAATTGAAAGCAAATAAAGGAAAAGAAAAATTCGTGAAAAGCAAAAGTAAGGTAGAAAGATGAGTATTATACGAGCAGAATTACTGCATTCCCATCAAAATGCACCAATCCTGCTTTCTACGTGACTCAAATTATCATGGGCACACTTCAAACAGAGCGAAGTCGCTCGTGTACCGACAAAAGAATATTCTTATTTTAGAAGGTTTAGATTAATAAGATAAAGTACGTATACTACATCAACACCTGTCACCTCTAGGGTTTCCACAATACTTTTAGAAAAGAGGACGAAATTGGTTTTATTCAACTTTCTCAAAACTCAAACACGTGTCACTCTCTGATTCATCCACTCGTCTCACTCATTGAGATTGCAGGGCTTTGGAAAACATTTCACGTTTAATTTTAATGGTTTTCGAACACTGCAATCACAATCGAGGTAAGTGCTCGTAATGCGTTGTGGTTAATACCTGACTTAATCTCGACTGGCTTGTCGAATGGAGGGAGTGATTGCTGCGTGGGCGGAGAAGGCAATGACGGAGGCATCGGTGGAGAATGTACCGAAGGCTGGGCCGGCGGTTTCTCTACGGGAGGCGCCGATGCAGACTGTGATTGTGTTGCTGGATGGTGATGGTGATGCAGTTGAGACTGCGGTCCCGGCGATGCCTTCATTGCTGCCAAGTCTGTCGTCGGAATTGACATGCCGTTCTCCGTGAAGAATTCGTCCAAGTCTACGTACTCCATCTTAAACTCTTCCTGATACGATGAAATGCTTTTATCCCAAATTGGATTGAGATATGCCGATGTCGAATCGAACGATTCGTCCCAATTATTCTCTTTCTTGTCACCATCTCGAATTCGCTGTGACACTGCATAAAACAAAAAAAATATTAAAAATTTATCATAGATAAAAATAATAAGTATTATTTTATAACCACTGAGGGCGCTTCTGCTTCAATTTTCAAAGTACAGATATTAAAAATTTAAAATAAATAAAAAAAAAAAAAAAACCTTGGTGTTCATTTCATACTTAAATGTACAATTCAACTCATAAGAAAAGAAAGAAAAAAAATTCCAATCAGTTAAGCCATCAAGAGCGATCATCGTATAAGGACAACCTTGAACGGGTAATCACTTTGGCAATGACATTGAAGCTTCAATCCATTTAAACCTCATCCCACTTCCTTTTCCGCTCGCCTCCTCCGCCTTCAATTCTCTATTTCTTTCCTCATTTGGTGGATAAACACAAGCGATATCTCGTTTTTTCTGCCAAAAGTGGCAGTCATCCAACTATATCAAACAAAAACCAAAACAGTGCGCCACCCATGGATGGAAAGAGTAAACACGAGAGCCCATTAACTATTAAACTAATCACAATTAAGCGAAGAAAATAAATCGAGATAAAATAAGTTTTAATAAAATATGGTTTGAATCATTTAGTATTTTAAACCAATCAAATGCTAAATTATTCAAACCAGATTTGTTTTTCGAAATTTTAAAGTTAGAAGAAAAGTAAATAAAAAGAAATTTAAAGATAAAAAGTAATAAAAAGAAAACAACGCACACTCACAACTTGTTAACATCGGACGATAGCCACAGAGCATATTTGTTGGTATATTTGACACGTGCAACGGCTTGCACGGCAGTGAGAGGAAAAACAACTCAGTGCTTGGGCCAGGTGCCAGAATGGAAATGCCTACAGGAAAAGTAGGTCAGAGATGAAGCTGCCATCTGGCCTTGGCCCAGGCATCAGCGTAGCAGCAACAGATCAGCTGACATGACAAACTCGCTTTCGAATTGGATGATGGGAATAAAGCGCCGTGCGCATATCACACCAGAACCAGACCAAAGCAAGCAATG
The DNA here is from genome assembly GCA_034696185.1 of Henia vesuviana. NCBI lineage: Eukaryota > Metazoa > Arthropoda > Chilopoda > Geophilomorpha > Dignathodontidae > Henia > Henia vesuviana. The sequence goes on along the minus strand of JAQFZU010001697.1, from coordinate 6,322 downwards.
GGGTAGAAAAAAATACGGATTGATTGCGAGCCAAGTTTTCCACGTGGGAAAAACTAAGGAAAACAAACAAAATGAATCGCAATTCTACAAATAAAACGGAACCGAAATACTTTTTAAAAAAAGCTTGATTCGTTTTTTTCAAAAAATTCAATTATGTTCATAATACAGTTAGAGATGCGTGTTATTTGCCAGACACACAACACCCTTAAAATTGGACGAGGGCGTTTCATCAAAAACAAACTTTCGGCCTTGAATTTTTAGAATTCCAAGTTTGAAATAGAAATATAAAACTCTTTTCATCTAATATCGTTTTGAAAAAAAAAATTGTTTTTCAAAAATTTTATTTAAAAAATTTTGAGGAGATTACTTTTTTTCTAATTATTTTTAATTCTTTTTCGATGTTTAATTTATAAATATCAAAAATAACATTTAACTGCGAAGCTACCAGGTAATGGTCAAGGCCGCAGCGCTCATTCTGATCTTGAAAATTAATTCTCCACGTGCTGGAGGCGAGTTTTATTTTCGTTTTCTGGCTGGGATTTCAAGGTCGGTTTGCTTGATGCTTCCATTCACCAGACGCAAACGCCAAACAAAAAAAAAAAAAAAAGAAAAAAAAAAAGTGCAATCAAGGAAACATCTAAGCTAAAAACTTCCGCATCCTGTGGTAATATAGAATTAGGCCTAATGACACAGAAATTATACGAAAAATTAGTCGAGAGAAGAACACGTGTAAAAACATTTTTTTTTTGGGAGGGGACCTACTTTCTCCATTCCAAATTTTTGTGATCTACAAACATGTGAGATTTATTAATTTTATAGAGATAAGATTACAACTTTTCTCCACGTGGAATTTTTTTTCTAAATTTTTTTTTCAAAATAGAAAACTAGAAAATTACATCGGTTTGGTTTGTCATTATTAATTCTTTTATGGTTGTGAATTCAAGTCAAATTAATTTTTTTAATGCATTGCTAGAAAGCCACCTCCACTTCCTTTTTATTTTTTAATTTTTGATGGATTTTTTATAGCAAAAACCGAAGTGACCTTGAATTTGACATAAATTACGAAAACTCGATGAAGTTCACACTTTTTTTTAACCATTCGATATTTTGCAAACATTGTACGCGTGGTGTGAATTTTTTTTTAAATAATTTTGTTAGGTACGGTGTTTTCAGCGGAAATAATAAATTCAAGGTCGCTCAATGAAAAACAAGAATGCTTGGTCATAGCATTAAAGAACCTTTAAAAAAAAAAAATTTACAAAAAAATGGGTGTTCAAATTGCATTGCTGTTGAGCTAATATTTTTTTTCCGCTTTAAAAACGAAAAAAAAATGAGAACGAAAATAAGTCTCCGCGTAGATTAAACTCATCTATCCACGTGTCAATGTTACAGTAACATTCAGCTGCATAGCAGAGAAGCGCACTCGCTACAATTTTTCTGTTGGATTAAAACAGAAAAATGTAATTTAAAAAAGAAAATTTCAAGCTGAAAAGAGATGGGTAAAAAAACGTAGTGTCCATCACAAATTACAGCTTGTTCAGTGTCGAATAGGCAAAACGGCCTTGTAAAAGCACGACCACTTTTCTGACCTTGCCTATAAACATAGCATCAACGAAGGCTCCGCATTCAAAGTCAAGTGCATTCATGTAGTAATGAAAAGCATTCCTTTTGCAATATAAAAACTAATTACAGCTTCAAGCTGATTATCGTTTCGTTTGATAAGAAATGTGAATAAAAACTCACTTTTCCCAACCACAACACACATTATTGTGATTTCTTCAACGAATTGAAAATTATTGTAATTACATTTGTTTTAAGAACAAATTTAAAATACTTAATTTTTTTCAAAGAATAACCTTGGAAAATTTGTGCAAAGCTTCATTTGGTAATTTGAATGAAAAAATAAATTTATTTACAATTTATTTGATTTTATGTTTTTTATTCTTCCCTCATTGGATTTAGTATTTTGTTGTAATGGTTTTTTGAGTTGTAATAAAAATCTGATTGGACCGTGGACTTACATCATAGACGACGAATATCAAGTGGGAAAGCGGAAGAGAAGTGAAAAGTGGCATTCACTCACCTGGCATCTGCAAATCGGGATTTTCTAGTAAATGTCTTAATGTTGTGCTTGAAAATCGTTGTGGTTCTGCGAGATCATCGCTCATAGTCTCTAAAAAAAACGACGATCAGTGCAGCGGGAATCGATACGAGCAAAGGCCGCTTACTAGGAGTTATCGAGCTTCGCGTAAATAAATTCAAGCCAAGTGCAGACGGAAAATTATACTGTTATTGGTTGACGGACACATTGCGCCATCGCGTAGCAAAAATGGAACATTTTAATAAAATAACGTTGATCGAGTTAAATGAGGAAACGAGTCAAATTTAGTTTCTCTTGTGTCTTTAAATAAACTGCTTGAATTTTAAAGTTGTGCTCTATTTACGCGGAAAACTGTCATAGAAAGCGTGATTTAATGAGTAATAAAATATTTATTATCAATATGTGAATTCATGTATACAACTGTATAAAAACTAATAAAAAGAAGGCATAACGTCAAATGACGTCAATCATTTCACAATGAGTTTATAAAAATACAAAATAAATTTGTAAAATTCAAAATGAAAGAGACACTGTAAGCTTGTATTATCATTCGACCATTCAAAACAAATGTCAATGGAATTGTACTTTTCTGACCATTCAAAAGATATTTTTGTGCACTTTAAACCCATTCAACCTTTTCTTGTTGAAAATTTGACATTGCTACGGAGTTAAAAATTAAAAATAAAAATAAAAAACCTGTTAGATTTCAGATTATAACAATTTTTAAAAAAATTACCGTTTTCTGATAATATACTTTCGATTGTTGTCGAAATTTCTTTTGCTTTATTTGCCAAACGTTCTACGAGATCAGCATTTTCGTTTGCAGCAGATTCCGCATTAGCACGCACGGTGCAGACACTTACGGCACGACAAATACGACTTCCATCCGAAAATTTACGAGCAAAATAGTTACTGACGTCGCCTGTTATGTTTTGTATACTGGCTGCTCTTTTAACCTTAGCTGGTTTTCGTGTTAAATTGTTTTTAGGTTCTGTTGTGTGGCAATTATTCACTTGTAAATTCGATTTATATTCAGTTAATAATTGATGGACTACCTAAAAATAAACTTTTGAAAAAAATAACAAAAATCAAAAAAATTGTAAAATTACTTTTGTAAATTCTAGTAGCTTTTCAGTTGAAATTTGATAAAGTCGGCAAGTAATTGCTAACTTTTTTGTGTATTTCTTTTCGTACAAATCACGGCCTACTCTTGTCTATAGAAATGAAAAACGTTTTCAGTTAAATGCATCAAATCAAAATTGGCCTATTTACTTGAGATTCCTTGATTTCTGCTTCTGTTTCAAGTTCTTCGTTAATGCATTTGTTTTTTGCTTTTGATAACTCCAATTGAAGTTGTCGTTTATCATTAAGAAGCATTTGAATATTCTTAAAAAATCAAAATTAAAAATTACAAAGTTTCATTAAATAATCTTTGAATCACATACTTTCCTACTTGAACATAATTCCTTTTCAGTTTCACAGGTCGCAATTCTTTCTTCTGTAAGCAATTGCTAAAATTAGAAAAAATTAGATCCAAACTACACAATAAAATAACTTATAACTTGTTTATAAGTACCTTTAGCATTTGGACCTGATACTGCAACTCTTTGTTTTCATTTTTTAGCATTTTCAATTGAAGAATCTGATCCAAATCACTCCCATAATATAGAGAAAATTGAATTTCGTCTAGAGCAATTCCTTTTAACTCAAGTTCAACTCCAAATATTTGAGTCAAAATAACAACGCAATCTGCACATGACTCGTCCATTAGAATGTTAACCATGTTAATACAATTTCAACTTACCATCTAAAGGTACTGAATCATCATCATTTCTTGCATTCAGATAATCAAAAATATTATTCCACTGTTCGACCGATGGTTTTAAATATAAACTATCTACGAATTTTTTTACATTACGTAAGGGTATCAATTGTAATTTGTTGTCTTTTTCACAAATAAATGACAAATTTAATGATGAAAATCCGGACAAGTTAAGTTCTTTCGGTCTTGGTTTACTTAACCAAGGACTGTCTTGGTTGTCCGTGATAATGCAAATGTCATTGCTACCTGCATAACAAAAACAAGTCACTTTACATAACATTCGCTAAAATATGAATGGTAGTGAATAATACCAGCTGGGTTTGGCGTGGAAGAAATGTTGGAAGTAGTGTCAATTGTAGAATTAGATGCATCCATGACATTGAATGAATACTACTGTCTTTCTTTTTTCACTGAAAATTTAGTTTCTTCCTGCTGCTCGTTCAACACATAAACCGAAATGAGTACACACCTTCTGGATTCGATTTAACTACCATCTAGTGCCGGAACTGAACGATGTAAAATCTACAGAAAATAAGACGTATTAATTAATTCGTTATTAGCGTGTTTCAAGTTGAAAAGTTTATTTGAACTTGAAGTCTTTTTTTTATTTTCAATATTCATTTTAATTCGTTAAGTACAATAAATAAAAGTGTAAATATTTACTTTTTTCAATTATTATAAATTATTAATACAAAATTATCGAAATCGAATCATTTCTTTTCATTTTCATTACGACTGCGAATGAGAAATTATTAACCAACTGATGACAAAATAAAACAAACAAATCGGATAAACTGCTAATGCCTTTCTTTGAGGTGGTTGACTGTTGCCCAGAAACGACATCGATGCTACAAAAATAAATTTTTATTAATTTAAAAATAACTTAAATCCAACAAAGTCATACCAAATGTTGCCCATGCAAACCCAAACATTGTTACAAAAAAACGCAAAATAAATAGTGTCAGCGTTTGTGTGTGGAATGAAAATAAAATGAGTTTGCAGACGATGAGAGAAAAAACAGGTGGAAGTAAGCAGTAACCAAGTACGCAAATGCTTTGAAAAAAAGATCTAAAATTCAAAAAGATACAATTAATTAACTGATACGGTCATAAACCGTAAGCCACAAAAATTTACATTTTCCCACCAAGTAGTTTGGAATTTAGTGTAACAACTAATGACCCGACCCATACGATGACAAATACTTGAGCAAACTGAGGCCCACCACCACTTGAACTGCTGTCGACGAATGAGCTTTGCAACATCCTAAAAAAAAAATATTTTCAGTATTTTAAATGTTAATCAGCAGCTGACTTACATTGCCAGCAACACGCACAGTATAAGTGGTCCCCAAAGATCCCCTAAATCAAAATTATATTTTATATTATTTTAGTAATTTGAAATAAAATAAAATCACAATCTCTGAGAAGCGATGTCCTCTGCTTCGGATAAAGTACGTGAAAAAATTTAATTCCTACGGCCTTCAAATCCCGTAACTAAAATGCAAAGTTTTATTTCTGATAAGTAAACGATCGTCCATTATTAAATCTTTCATACGATGGTGGTCCTGATAGGTTCGTCTAAAGTGTCAAATGCTTTTTCGTCATCCGATGAGAGTGTAGTACGGACCGATATGTCGCCTTCCAAGATTCCATCGTTATCATTATAAAACTGAAACAATAAATGTTCCAAAATTATTAAATCAATTGTATTTAAATGGTTAATTAATTTAGAAATGTTCATTTACGTCTGAATCATCTATATTGGTGCCAGCGTCATCCCACTTGGGGCGGACAGTTGCCATTTTGCAAATTTCATTCAAATTGCAAGATTTGGGTTGGAGGATCCTATGGAAAAGGCGGATACCATAGGAATCGGCGGATTAATTCGCCAATTTCGTCCGGGTTTTCCACATACCTCGTACTTTAATCCGCCTTTAGCCTTGCAAGCTAATCTGTCAATTCATGCGAAGACTGATCAAACCGACTCCCGCCTGAAATTCCTTTCTCCGTCAGAGTACAAAAATCAGTCGTTCGTTCATAACGAGATGAACTGCGGATATAAAGAGGGTTTATATTCTTAATTTTTTTAAAAGGATTTTTTTATATTTGAGAAATAAAGTAATATAATTGTGACTTCTTTTAACGAAATATTTCCGATTAAAAATACGATATTAGGTTTGCACTTTACCGGTTAATAGATTTGCTATAATTTCATTACATAAGAAAAATCTATTAAATTAAAAAAAATGGTGAAAATCAAAAGAAATTAATTATTTTATAGAAATGAAATTCAGTTTCAGTGAAAGAAGTGAGAAATAGAGATGCTAAATTGATCACATAAAAAAAGAAAATTTAAAAATTTAGTTTTGAAATTTAATTTGTACTTAAATCGCTATATTT
>JAQFZU010001696.1:0-12080 GCA_034696185.1 Henia vesuviana | reverse complement strand
CCTATTAATAATCATTTACCGTAATTTTCAATCTCGTAATATCCTCCTTAACAAAAGCGCCTAAAATTATCTCTTGTAACAAATTAAGAAAAATGTAATAAATACATCGATACTAATCTACTTTCGATACAATTTACCCGGTAAATTACCTGCAAAACTGTATTAGCAACTGGTATCTCAATGCTCGCAATCGCCGATAGTTCGTACATCTTTCCGATCACTGATAACAACGGTCTTTAAGTCTGCAAATTGTAATCCATAATAATAATTTGCGATCACATAAAAACAATTTAGTTACTAATCCACAAAACATAAGTCGTTGTATTATACTTGATAGAAATTAACATAAACCCTCGTTCTCCACCCTTCAATGTCGATTGGTTACTCTTAAAAATCACCTGGCGGCAAAACTCAGAATACTTTAACGTCATTTAACAAAAATAAATGAAAAAAAAAGAGTTCAAATATTGACTTTACTCAGCTCGGAGTGACTCATAACATTGATCAGTATATGCTTCTGGGTAACTTTCTGAATTTCTTATTAAAATATAGCACGCAAAAATAGAACACGCAACGTCCATACGTAGCCACTTTTCGACTTTTTGTCACATATGACGAAAATCGAATACATAAAAATTTTAATGTCATATTTTTATTCACTTTCTGAGATTCACTATTTTTCAAATAATTTTAGGTGATTATATGTAATTATATTTATGACACTTATCACAATTGTTGACAAGTTGGGTTAAAACTATTTTTTAATTCCTATAATTTTTAGTTTCACGTTGAGTATCAAATACGGGATACAAAAAGGTCATAAAACACACCTACGACATTTGTGTCAACTGATTGTGCTGGAAAATATAAAAAAATACAAATCGATGCAAATGTTTCCCTCTGACATTTTTTTCATGTACTTTGTAAAACAAATCTGAATCAATGATCTTGACCGAGATCTTTAAAAGTGTCAATGTGTACAAAGAATAGAAGAAAGCAATTGAATGTCATTTTTTTTTATTTCAAATCAATAATACCACTAATTATAATATTTTAGTAAAAGAAAAAAAAACATAATTTGAAATATTTTTACAAAATTCAGTGTTTTTATATAAATATTTAATTTTAATGATAATAAAATGGAAGAGCAATGATAACATAAATCAATGTGTGCAACACACAATTTTAAAAAAATTCATTTGCACAATAAAAAATATTCTAAAATTTAAAAAACATAAAACACAATAACACGCACTTAAGGCACAAATGGAATGCAATTTTGTAATTAAATAACTATCACATTTTGATTATTATTAAAATTCAGTGAAAATGACAAAATGGTTGAAAAATTTAATTTTTAACAAAAAAAAAATTATTAATCAATTAAAACAAATTGCGTTATCAACAATGAAGTATAAAGCAAACACGCGTTAAAGATTATTATTAAAGATAATAATTATAACGGTCAGTGTTAACCTCGAAATGGATTTTCAATAGACGAAAGACAATGAAGAAAAAGTTGTTGATTTACTGTAAAACAATGTAAAAAGAAAATCAGTAACTAAATATAAAAATACCATAGTTACAATCCTAACAACGTGAAATAAACAAATTACGCGATGACCACTGTTGCTATGGATTTCATACCGAATGTAAACAATCACCTTTTACAAATTGCAGGACGCAATTTCAACAGAGTTAATAAAGTTAGAATAAATTATTGCTATTATGATCGAGTGAAACATATCAATCAACAATTTGAACAAAAGTTTATCGAGTTTATGAAATAATGGTTTTGAAGTCAACAACAGGTAAACAAATGGTTTCTATGGTCAAGGACATTAAAACTCTTTTATTCCTCCTCCGAGACGAAATGAAACGAGTGTGTATAAGTATAACACACGAATATAATAGCTGCCAATCAACTAATAAAGGTCTCTAGGTTACCGTATTACAACTTATTCGTAGAAATTTGTAATACGTTGCAATGCATTTTTGTTTCGTATGGGTATAATTTCTTACTTTTGTTTCTTCTTTGGTTGCTGATGTGCAAGGTGATGATTTTTTCATACGAGTGCCATTATTTGGTTTCAAGTAATATCTGGAAAAAGAAATTGAATTACTTTAATATAATTAGATAATAATTGTTGAAATTCTTACACAAAATCTCCTTCTTCCAGTGGTAAATCTGAATTGGGATTTACGATCACGTATTTGATTTCGTTCTTTGCTGGTGGTTCCATGTCTAAATAAGCGTTAAAATTTATATAATTTTCAATTTGATTAGATTAAAGGTCAAAAGACTATAACACGTATATAGCGATTCTTGTATATTTTAAATGTATTTAAAATGCGGTCGATAAATATATTTTACGTGCATTTTTGTTCCAATGGGAATATTTTGCTGCAATTTTCGATTTAATACGTTATCAAGCAAATCACACAAATTAAAATGTGAATTCATCCGCACACGGGCACACCAAAATAAGAATTAAATGTAAAAAATGCACAATTTCACACCATTTACCGCTGTTACTAGTCACTCTCAGCTTCTCTTCTCGTGGTGGGTCTATCGTTTCAGTTACAATTCAAACATAAAATATAAAATTTAATGAGTTGTTAAATTATTGGTTTGAAATTAACTAATTTTGATCAGTTATCAAATTCTAATTAAATGATGAGCTCGACTGTTTTAACATTAGAAATTCAAATGTAAAATTGTCATTAGAATAAACTCACCATAAATTTCTCTTTTCAATCCTAAAGATTCCATTCGATGCCTAATTATTGATTCTATTTCTTGTTCCTCCAATTTTTTCACTTCTTGTGACTTTGAATCCATGATTTGAACAGCAAACTATTAAAAATAAGTAATTTCAATGTGTTATTCTCAAAGTTTATTTATTTTTAAAAATAATCTCACTTTTCCTTCCCCATTGCCCGTGTGTGTTCTATAAATTGCAATAGGCACCGAACCCGAAGTTGCACATAAATAATCAAACATCTTCCCATAAGTTCCTCTCGAAACTAAATCGACATTTCTAACTGTGAGGCCAGTAAGAAATCCCGAACCTGGTGTTTGATCAATTCCCAACAATAGCCTTGTAAGTGTAATAACAAAATTTTTAAGAATGGCCTAAAAAGAAAAATTAATCGCTTATACTTTAACTGTAACTGAACGCCATCTTTTAGCAATTTATACTAACTAAATAACATTACGACCGTTTTAATTAACAAATACTTTAAAATAAAGTTTGTTTTTGGTCAAAACGGTCTTTCGTAATATTAATTTGAAATATTTGAATAATGAGAATTTTACTGTATTTCTTTAATACTTGATATAAAAGTGTGTGAATCATGCTAGCGCTAAAGACATTTCCAGATGCAAATTGGAGTCGAAACATGAATGCTACTTGCGAACCTTTCTCGATTTCTTGCTGCAAAAAGTAAATAAATAAATTAATTTCTACTATTTAACATCAAAAGTCGTTTCTCAAATGACCTTTTCGATTAAAGACAAATATTGCGCAAACGGGTTACCAGGTTGAAAGTGCAGAAATCTCATCATTGACGTGGATGAAAATTCGGTTATGATTTTCATATTTGGAAAAAACCTATTAATAAAAATAATAAATAATAAATATCGCAAAATATATTAAACCAAAATTAATCCATACTTGAATAGCTTTTGGACGGTTACTGTAGTATCAGAGTCGCTAATATCGTCGTCCTCGTCGGAATTATCGCGATTCGTAACAACTATGTTGTCAGCTACGTCAATACCAGCTCGCAACAAATCGTCCAAACTGTAATCATTACAAAAATCCAATTTAAATCGACCTTCCATTATTATTTAACTTACTTTTGGATCGTTCCTTTCAACCAGTAGATCAAAGGAAACCAAGAAAGGGCATCTACGAGTGCATCGGTCGGTCTGCAATGTCAATAAATAATAACTTATTTGCTCTTATAATCTAAATAATAATAATTACTCGTTTTCCACCATGACTATTATAGGTTTCAAAGATCCTTTTGGTAGAACATGAGCTCTTAAAGGAAGGACGAAATTATAAATTCCATTATTAGCTTCCATCGATATTAAAATTATTGGTTTGTTGGCCCACGAGTACTCTTTAGCATTTAAAAATTGATTATGTTCGCAACTCTTGAATAAAAAGTTAATTAAAACATGTAAATGCAGTAATTAAAATACTAACTTGATCGAGTCGTACGCAACAAGTTTTCTTTTTATTCTTAAGCAAATGACAAGCAGTTGGACTTGTACCGACATAAGGCGTTACTGGTGGATATCCACACATTAAAGGCGATTTTTCGATTTCAACAATCCATTGATCGTCTGAGTCGTCTTCTTCTTTTATTTAAATCGATTGATTTAAATATTTAAATTTAAATATCAATTACAATTTAATACCTGTTATTGACTGCATTTCTTCAAAAGCATTTCCTTTTTGTTGAGCAAATTTATTCATTCCGTTGGGTCCTTTCACAACTATTTCTTTCGGTATTTTGTCATCTAATTAAAAAAAAAAAATTATTTTAATTATATTTTTTAACTCGGAAATATTCAGTGCAAAATTCAAAAATTTTTCTAAGAAGCAAAATAAATTCACACACACCTTGCGAACTAATAATATCAGTAGGTGACACTCTATGCTTGCCTAATGCTGAAGACGATCCGACTTTTGTTCTTGTGAAATTCATATTCTGTTCACGAGTGATACTTAAATAATAACAATCGTCCGTTTCGCGTATTATGTGACTCGGTCCCGGATTCAACTTAATGAAATCGTCATTTGGATCGTCAGTTCTCTTCACCGCTATTAATGTGATCCCGTATCTTAAAAAATAATTTCGAATCAAAACTAATTTCGAAATAAATAAAATTATATTTTACTTTCTATGAGCATGAAGTGATGTATGGGGGAATGATTTTCCTACATATTCCTTGAATATCGAACTTGTCTTTACAGATGTCGTATAAATTTCGTTCCCCGAACATTTGCCGTACAATCGGATCCACTGTTCGTCGCATTGGTTGCCTTCTCTTAATAAATCCGAAAATTTGTTATTAAAAATTCGATATTGGCACTGTCGACACTTACTCTCCTCTGGAAGTGTGTAATAAAAGAGTAATAAGTGTAGAAGTAGCGGGACAAATGCAGTTGTAGGCTAACATTGCGTATTTGAATTCGTCTTCGCATACGATAGAAGCTGGGGAAAATATAAAATTTATTCCATCAATTTTTATTTATACTTTAATTATTCGAAAGATATTTACAAGCAAAATCGACGTAAACTTCGTTTTCAGGTCTAAAAATCTGAACAAATTGTCGGACGTGCGGTGCGAAATCTTTAATTGCCCACGAATTAATAATTGTTAATTCGTCCTTTTAAATAAAAATATTTTGAATAAATTAATTAAATTTTTTTTAATGTACTTACGGCTATATTTTTCTTAAATTGACTATCGACACTAAGAATAAAACATCCATCAGCATCTGAGATCCTGAAATTTAATTATTAAAAATAATTAAATTAAATAAATTTTACAATATTTTCCTTTTACCTGACTCGCATTAAATCAATATCCCTCAAACACGAGCCTTTGATGTACTTTACTTTATTAGCCCAAGTGTTTCGTTGAATTATTTGTCTCGTTATCGGTTGTAAATCGTCTTGAGTCAATATAACAACTGTGTGATCCTTGGAAGAAATTATGTTAATAATTAAATTCAAAAATGCTATTTATATTTACTTGTAATCGTCTGTAGGCAAAGAATTCGGTAAGAAAATCCATTAAAGTTTCGGGATTTAATGTTGGTAGACAAAGTACAACGTGTTTATCAATTTCCCCTCGATTTGATTTGGTGTAACTTCCACCCAATCGTTGTCTTTCGAACCAAGTTGTCGCTAACATTTCAAATTGTTTCGGCAATACGCCTAATGCGGTGAAAATGACTAAAACGACTAGAATTCTTGAAATCCAAATAGTTGGAGTTATGTCTCCGTATCCCACAGTCGAAAGTGTGACCATTATAAAATAAAAAGATGAAAAAAATGTTGTGTTATGATAAGCTTCACCTGCTCGTTCCGTATGTTGAAAACAACACATTCTAGATAAAGAAAAAATTTTGTTTATGTACTAATTATACATTCAATAGTGCAATCCGTGGGTTTCGTATTTGCAAAGCTATTTGGAATGGCGTAATTGAAGAGGAATTAATATTTCATGTATAAGAAAATAATCCATTCAAGTTTGTAATTGCTTTGTCGAAAAGCTTTTCTTGGACACGTTCCAAGAGAGTTGTTTAAGTATTTTTGTTATTTCGTGCAACAAGTCAATAACCTATATTTTTATTCAAATTTTACTGGCACTCTGGTCACTTTCGTTAATTGGCAGCATTGTCATTTAATAATGCGGTAATTTAGAAAATGTTTTTCAAAAATCACACAAAATTCCATCTCCCTCTGGTGACTAATGGGGCCAACAAAAGATGACCACGCCCTGTCCCTCAGACCTAATCCTGATTCCGTCGGGCGAAGGATTGAAAAGATTAGTCTGCCCGAGATGAAGTGAGAGGAACCAAAGGGTTTACTGCAATACAATTATTATTGCACTTCACGCGTTATGGTAGGCGTTACTTTCGGATTTTTTTTCATTGTTAAGGCTATGCGTTACGTTTGTCCTGGGCTGCCCGGTGCGATATGCGCGCACACAAAAAATAAAGGTGTTTTCAGACATTTTACACCTTCAAAGTTGTAAGAACACAATGGAAAATTGCTAAAAGGTGTCCATAGCAGGACAATTTCCTCAGAATGACATCTTCATTTCTGTGTGCATGTGTCAATGCAAAAATGGCAGACATGTTACCCGCCATAGCCAAAGCAGGCTGCACTAAATGGCAAGTTGGCCAAAGATTTTTTCACAAGCGTAATCTGCCAGGGCCAAAGCGGGCCTGCAATATTTGGCAAGATGGCCAGTCAAACTTACTGTAAGTCAAAGATTAAAATTTTATCGCCATTTTGTTTACAGCGATAAATTTTCATAATGCAGTTGGCATTGTACATTTTTACGGGAAGGAAAAAACCAATTTCTCTAAATTTCTGAAGGACAGAGCGTGGTTATCTCTTGTTGCTCCCATCAGTCACCAGAGGGAGATGGAATTGATAATTAAACAAACTTCTACTGAAGTCAATGGAATTGACCGATGGGTTTAACAAACCCGCCCACTACACCCTCGTGTTCTCCAAGTACTTGGAGAAATTGAAGAAACATCTTCAGAAAACTTAAATTATTTCTTTTGATTGGTTTTCCTCCCCACTCGGACATTGTCAAGACTGGGCAAGGTCATCTCTTGTTAACCCCATCAGTCACCATCAGTCAATAGAATTGACATCAAACTTTAGAAGTTTGTTTAATTATCAATTAATCTTAATAAAAAGAAATCTCAACACATTTACAGTTACCTTGAACACATCAGCAATACTAAAGTCAAAAATTCCTAATGAAATTAAATACTCAATTCTTTGCAATGTGCTATAAGTTTCAGATTAGATATTTTTATTAACAAATTGCAGCAATCTATTGTATATTGATTTTAAAAACCCACCAACAATAAATCAGTGCATTTATTAATTATATCACACATGTGAATTTCAAATGTATAGAAATGTATTCAAAATGCATTGCAACGTATTTTTGTTCCATATGAGACACCTTTTTAAGCACAATTTAGAAAAGTAAACCTTCAAATCAATATAATTCTAACAAAGCCTCACTCAACCAATTAAATACCATTGCCAATTAAGATTTTTTAAAAAAATGTTACCAATGTCGAAACTGCAAATTGTTTCGTAGTCAATCGAGAAATGTGTGCAAAGAGTAAAATATAAACGTGAAATTACATAATGCCTAGCTCGAAAACATTCGATAAACACCACCTTTGATCGACTAATGACTATACTTACGATGTGTAAACAAGACACACAAGTGTGGAAACAACTGACACTACTTGCTGAGCCAATAGCGATTGTGATTTACCAAAATTCTGAAATTTTACAATACTTTTGATCAAAATTTTATTTTAAAAAATTGTAATAATATTTTCTACTTACAAAAATCGTTCCCAAATATTGTTTCGCAATCCAAGCATTGGCAAAAATAGGGATAAATAAATGAATTAATTTCAGTGACGTCAGCTAAATATTAAATTAATTTCAATTGTAATTCGCTGTTTTTTTTTTTAAAAAAAATTCTTAACTGTAATTATAAATGGTACTGTTGTTACAAGTTCTAAAAACAAATTTCCAGTTAAAAGTTCTCTCCAATTTCCCTAGAAAAAGTAAGGTTAGCATCGATTTAGTTATCATCAATTTAAAATTAATGACAATTGATTTAGCATTACTTTATAACGAAGAAGTGTCATGACTACAGTTACGGTTAAAGTAGAAATTGCTATTCCGACCTGATATTATTTTAAATTTAAAATTAACATTTTAAATATCTAAATATCATACTTGCGCTATCCACATCCAAACTGGACGATTAACCCACACTAATGCCCACCTGTAATTTTGTAACAAAATTAATAATCAAAAAAAATTTTTTTTAAATTCGAAATTACCATTTAATTCCATGAAATGGAGATGACGTCGATTCCACATCTACGTACGGTTCGGTACAATCGTAACTAATTAAAACATTAAAATTAAAATAATTAATTTTGAAATTAAAAATTTTTTAAAAATTACCAATTTGCTTCGTGCGGCTTGATATCATTAACAACGCGAATAACGTATAAAATGCAAGTTGCGAGTTTAAGAAGAAATAAAATAATTAAAACGCCTAAACCTAAAAAACAATAAAATTAATTACAATTTAATAAAATATAAAATTATACAAATACTTACTGGTTCTTTTATTTTTGAAGAAAAACCTTTTCAATCTGTCCTTACACGACTTTTCGTAAACAAAATACTCGATTTTAACACTGAAAAAAGAAAATAAATAAATAAGTTAAATATGAATAAATTTCCAATTCAATGTTAAATAATACAAATCATATACTTAGGTTCATTCTCAATTAAATCATTGCAAATATTATCTTCAGCCATTTTCATTTAGCTTAATGTTAAACACTGTTCCACTTACAGGAACAATAAAGGAAATATCAGCGAGTTTCTATGGTGACAACACTTGGAAAAATTTTAACAACAATAACAGTAGTAGATAGAGAAATGTTAAATTATGTATCATGCAAAAGTTCAGCGCGATATTTTTTATCGATTTATTACTAGGAACATTCAGTTTCCGTTAATGATGAGAGAAACGTGTGCCATTTAAAGAAGATCGACTGATATGTGTTTTTATATTCGATTATTAAATAAAAAAAAATTTTTCACATTAAAAAAAAAATAATTTCAACCTTGGAAATAAATTAAATATTTTATGTTAATATAAAAACCGTAGAAATTAATTAAAAAAAATTTTTTATATGAAACTCAATGAAATTCCGTGTACTCGGTGCGACAAAATCGTTACGGTCAAAAGTTCGTTCCATAAGACATAATAAATTTATAGAGAAAAATTAACGATTTTTTTTACAACTTAAAAAATTTCTCTGTAAATAAATTTATTATTTTTATTTTTATTTACAATTTATTTTTTAAAGTAAACTCGAATTTATTAAGTTTATTGTTGGTTAGCAACAAGTAATCAAAATATGAAAACAAATGGTTGTTGAGTGTTAAGCCGTATTTAATTTCCTTCCGACGGAATTAGAATAAAAATCGAAAATGCTATTAAAACTTGATCGGTTTTTGGCATGATTTTAGGCATTAATCGTTATTTGGCGGGAAAATCAAACCTTTCGCGGTAACCCGAGTAACGCGAATTGTCTAATGATTATTAGTTGAATTTAATAATTAATTTTATTTACCGTTCGCCATCGTCTTCGTAAACTTCGTATTCTGGGTTGTTTGGAATTGGTTTTCTCGGTGCGTTTGATTTTGTTTTTGAATTTCTTGATGAACTTATTCTTCCAGGTAACCATTGCTCCATATCGCCGTAATTGACAGCACCGGCGCCGCCGCCGCCACTTGAAAAACGAGGCAAAATTGGTGGCCACATAGGGGCGCGAGTGGACTCCGGTCGAAGTTGTGGCGAGTTGGTTTGGTTACCTCGTATGTGTTCCTCACCTGGACGATATCGTTGCTACGTAATAAAAACATAAGACACGAAAATTGTCATTTTATATATTTCTATCACATGGTTATTTTCTGATCAATTTTTCACTTTAAATTCTCCAATAACAAAACCTTTACCATTCATATTTTTAGTTATTGTATTGTTGTATTATATATCAATATTTTATATTTGGTAACGACTTAGCGAAGGTTCCAACTTTTGAGAAACATTTATAATTATACAAAGTTTAGATTTAAACAATGAAGTTTTCAAAAACTTGGTAATCTTGGTACCGAGTTTTCGCTAATTTCTTAGTAAATAAATAATGGTAAGTTCCGAAAAGTCATAAAATTTTAAAATATTATTATTTTTATTATATGTCAGAAAAATCTCTTTTTCAAAGACTTATAATTGGATTTGTCTTTTGATTAGTCCAGTAATAATTTCTTACAACATTAAATAGAATTTGTTTGCCCCACTAATATTTTGTACCCATGCAACTATCATGATTTCAGGGCTTCGAACTGGATAAAACCGAAACCAAAAACTAGAGAAAACCGTTATTTTTTTTTTGTAAGAGCGAAACTAGAGTAAAACCGATAAACAAAATAATCATAAAACTGAATAAAAAAAAATAAAAAAAATTTTTTTTTATTTTTTTTATTTTCTTTATTTAGTCTAAACTCTTAATTTTTATTACCTGGTAGTTATTGACACTATCAAATAACATAAATATTTGTCGATTACACAAACTGATTGCAATCTATATTAAAGAGCTAAAATCGATGTTAACCGGTTAAAACCAGTTTAACCGGTTAAAACCGGTTCAGAGGTATGAATTTCACTCCGGAATGAAACCAAAACCAAAACGGTAACAGATTAGTAACATAAGCCCAGACCCATATGGAACAAAAATGCATTTGTAATATATTTGTGCCAATTTTTATATATTTGAAATTTATTTAAATGCATTCAGTAAATATATTTTTTATGCATTTTTGTTCCAAATGAGAAATTAAAACCAAAAACCGGAACAAAAAAATTTCGAAACTGACAAATACAAATTTAGTGATGTAAAATTAATCATGATTAATGATGCCTTTTGACATAATGGACTGACTAAATAGTTCTCTATAAATTGAAAAACTAATATGTTATAATGTAATCGAAGACGTAAACAATGTGGCCAAGTACATAGCAATATTGAATATAATTTGTTTGAAATATTCTGATAATGACTATAATTTAATAATAACCATAAATTGGTATTAAATGTAATAACTAAAGAGAATATTTTCGTTGAAAATTAACTAAAAACATTGATAAATATATTACTACTATTATCCTATTACACATCTGTTGTATATATGGAATTAATTATATTATGTTAAAAAAAATTAGATAATACCATTCTACTTCGAATCAATTACATTTATCTGTAATCTTATTTACACTCACTTATGGCTTTTCAGTAGATTAGTAAATTAATATTAACAACGCAGCATAAATTACTATTAGACCTATTATTTGAATAAAAGCAGACACCTTTAAAAAAATGACTTTATAAAGTAAATAAAATAGTTACAACAGAGGTTGTCATCGATTAACCCTTACTCTAAGAAAATATGGTATGCCGCATTACTTAATAAGGTGAAAAAAATCTCATCTTTGTTTAACTACCTAATAAGTAGAAAAAAGTAACTTTTTGTATTGCATAAGTTACCTTTAATTGTAACAAAAGAGTACTCTGACTAGCAGCATATGTATTAAATTGTTACTCTTTATCAAACAATGATAATCATCCAAACACGATACCAGCAGACTACAATCTTTTCTAAATGGACCATTCTCATCAAAACAAACCACCAACCAC
>JAQFZU010001695.1:0-12086 GCA_034696185.1 Henia vesuviana | reverse complement strand
AGTACCGAGGTCAGGTCGTATTTTCAGTGTGGCCTCTTGGGCTGTCTCTTACCCTCCAAGCCACACTCAATAAAAGCAATCGAAATCAACCTTTTTTTGGTTCGTTTGAGAACAGTCAATAAGCAACAAGGCAAATTTCAATCATAGCAAAAATCATCTCTCTATTTCCTGTTTACACAGACTTAAATAACCTACTTAATCCTCTTAGTCTCTGGGGGTTGGAACGATCTAATCCCAGAGCTCCAAAAGCTGAAGCTCCGCCCAGTCATCCAATCGGATGAGGGGACAAAGTTTAGCATTCCTGCGCCATCTACTGAGCGCATTTGGCAACGACAACATGTGCATTTGGTCTTTAATCTTTAGGGTTAACGCTAACCCTACTTTAATTAAAGTAAAAACACGTGGGAAACTAAACGTTGGGGACATTAACAATTTAATGGCATATCAAATCTCTCATTTGAGAGGTTTTTTAGATATATCCACATTGTTTTCTTTCTTCATTGTTTTCTTCTTTCTTAGACTTTTACAACCGTTACATAATTAATACAAATTAATTGGAAAAACTATATTGTTGAAAACACCAATGTGAAGGACACATCATCTTTAAGAGAAGCGACCAAAACCAATTGGGAATTCCTGAAAAACGTGATATTAATTAAGGACATTCACTTACCTTGATTTACTGTAAAATGCAACAATGTTGCGTGTGATGTCAAACGTGTGGCAGGTTGCAATTTTGTTTTTTAGTTGTGTTAAAGGGGGTTTTGGCTATTGGCCATTATTGTTGTGCACTATTGCGTCGACTTAAAGAGCAGTGAAATTTGTTACCTGCTTTGATCTCTTTCGTTTTGATATACAAGAAGAGAATCAGCCGCCTTTTGCTCTTGTCACTCAGTGTCAAGAGTGGGGTTTAATTCCAAAATGTGATGAATTAAAATTGCCAAACTGCAATGCAGCTTGTTACTAAAGCATTTGTTGCTGACAGAATAGTGTGGAGGTGTCGAGCCACAAATGTCAAAAGCAAGAAAAAGGCAAAGAAATGTGATAAAATGTGAGCAATTTGTCATTTTGTATTATAATGTTAATAACAAGCAAACTTTCTAGGATTTCAATTGGCAAAGGCACGTTTTTCGAGCGATCTCATTTGAAAATAAGGGAAATTCAAGCGTTTGCAAATTTGTAGGTGCACAATGTGCAGCTACAAACTATCAAGATTCAATTACAGCTTAGCCATTCGACCTCTTGAGACTGGACAAATCTATCTATGGTCTCAAAGAGACCGGTCACTGCTGGCATCTTCATCTTGCTCACTTCACATTCGATCTGTTTCGATTGGTCCAACTTCTGTCGCAAAGTTGTTTTTGATTCTATCTACAGCCAGCGTGAACTTATTGGTGGCCCCGATATTGTTGTAGAAATCGACGAAAGCAAGTTCGGCAGAAGAAAATACTGGCGTCGTCATCGTGTTAAAGGCCAGTGGGTGTTTGGTGGGATCGAACATGGAAGTCACAAAATGTTTCTTGAGCCAGTGGAAAACCGCACAGCAGAGACACTGTTGGCAT
Source organism: Henia vesuviana (assembly GCA_034696185.1). NCBI lineage: Eukaryota > Metazoa > Arthropoda > Chilopoda > Geophilomorpha > Dignathodontidae > Henia > Henia vesuviana. Next base: position 10,524 of record JAQFZU010001695.1, on the reverse strand, counting down.
TGCTCAATAAATGGGTTACGCTAAGAACATCTGGCCATCCATGCATCATTGTTTCTGACTGATAGAAAGCATATGAAAACATCAATAATATTCCTGGATTCCGTCACTTCACGGTGAATCATTCAGTGGAATTCAAGGACAGTATTACAGGAGCCCATACCAACACCATCGAATTGTCTTATTGTCGAATTGTCAGTATAGGCGTCACAAAGATTTTTTTAGCAGTTACTTGGCCAAATCTGTTTGGCAAACATTGTTCTGCCACCAACAGTAATCTATTTCTTCAGTTTTGCACAGCTGCATGAACCTTGTACTCGCCTCTTCATCCAAATGAAAACCTGGAGCAGTTGGACTCAAGCAATAGTGAAGCTGAAACAAAAACAGAATAAAAAGCTGTTATTTGTTTTCATTTATTTCTTAGCGTTTTCATTTATTTCTTAGCGTTTTTATTCCTCATGCCAGTGTTTTCCATGTCGACAGTGTGCCGAGATTCGCCTGCAGAACCAGCCTGAACAGTCCAGCGATCACCGTGTGTGTTTTGAGCGAGTGAGTATGTGATTTACGCAGTTTTTTGTGGCGGAAAACACTCGCGTGTTTCCAAGGGGGCCTACTTGTGTTTGACCGAGGTTGAAGCGTCAAAGTGAACCACTACTCAGTGCCCAGTGCCTAGACCGAGTGACCACAGCGGCTGATCATCGTTTAGTGCGTGTGTAAGTCCCAGGATCGTGCATTGTGAGTGTTTGTGCATGCCAGGTCGATCAAGCAAGAAACAGGTAACGTGTAGACGGTATTGCAGTAAGTAAATATTATTAGTGCATGCGTTAGTTATCATTTTTAGCTTAGTGCACGCTCTCAACCAAATTAAGAGTTAAAAGTCCTGCGTTCATAGCATTTCAGAGATAGGCCTTTTCGACTTAGTTATTTTTATCTGTTTCTTCATATATCGCATATTATTGCCATGGCCGAGGAGACAAAGAATATTCTCCGCTTCCCGAAGCTAAAAAGGCCAGAAAATTACACCGAATGGCGATTAAATATGCTGATGTTGCTGAGAGACAAAGGTCTCTACGATCATCACCAAAGAGGAACCTGAGCCGGCAGAGCGTGCCATACAGGACCAGAAAAATTCATTTAATCTGCGAAAGGACAAAGCTTTGTCGACCATTTACCTCACTGTAGGTACAAGTGTGAAGCCGTTGCTAAGCAGCTTCACAGAGCTGTGTTAGCCTGGGAGACATTGAAGTCGACCTTTCAGCCATCTTCAAAGGCCCTAATTATATGTTTGGCCACCGGGTTTTTTACTGACAAACTTCAACCCCTAGAGTCAATGGCGATATATTTGGCTCGCTTGGAAGAGACCGTCAGCAGATTAGGGGCAGCAGGATGCAAAATTCCAAAGACCTTAATAGCCTACAAAATGATTTCAACCGTGTCCGAATCATTTAATGGATTAGTTTAAAGCCTAACTAAGGGCAAAACAAGAAGTTTGCAGGTCCCCAGATAAACAATTAGTTTGGAACGCTGTCGGCGTAAATCCCAAACTGTTATCTGGTGTGGAATTAAAATTCGACTAAAGTCGCAAGCTAAATTTATTTATTAGCAAGGCTAAATGAAATTAGTCATTTTTAAAGCACAAGAAAATTGTTAAAGATTCGAAATGAATAGGAACACTAATTTACCCTCGAAAATAGCCAAGGTTACTAACCTATTTGGACACTTGCGCTTCAAATGTTGAAGCCTTCGAGATACAAGGCGAATTCACAACTAATTAGCCCCAAAAGAAAATGGGTGAATGATAAAGCAAATTATATTCTTAAATATTATATTACTCACATGAGATGTTTACCATTTAAAAATCATTCGACCAATTTAGATTTAGAATCAGTAGACCGGAACTCACGCTTATAACTCGCGAGTTTAGCGCAAAAGCGATTGTAAAATGAATAGAAATACCCCCAAATGAAAACGAAATAGGCCAGGATCTTTTTGTATTAAAAATCAGCCTTAAAATCCTTATTGGCACTTATAAAGTTATTTTTCCTGAATATGATTGAAATATCAATTCATTCCCAAAAGGGTAGAAAAGAAGATTCAATCGAATCTGAGTAAAATCTGCTTTAATCTGCTTTGAACGTTCCAGGCTTTAATAACCTTTGTATGGTCATCTGGTTATAAGAACCAATCACCAATCGACAAGTATCGGTTGGTGTTATTACTATGCCTCGGGGCCGTTGCTATGATAGTTAATTGTGCAGATAGATGGCGTTCGTCAACTGATTGCGCAGAGGCTACCGTAGAGGTTACAATTGCAATAATTAACCAAATTAGAAGGATTCAATGTTTTTAACAGTCTTCTGCACACATTGCGCAGGAGTTTAATAATAAATGCATTTAAATATTTAGCATGAAAGGTCGGCTCGTGACGACCTTTATCAGCTGACAGATGCTGAGTTTACCCCGTAGCGCATGAAACTCTCCCTGATGGCTGAGACTTCCGACAACAAGAAGCAGGCCAACTGACCGGTACAACAATGAATAGTCACCAATCTGATGACTCAAGTAGCACCTGATCAACCTATTGCAATTAGTGCAGATTAATGGACACCCAAGAAATAGACAACTATCACAACAGAGTCGTCAAAAGTGACATGCTACAACTGTGGACAAAAGGGTCACTTTGCCCGAGATTGCACACAAAAGAGAAGAATTGCCCAAAGGACAAAGCCTGGTCAACAAAAAGGCCCAAAACAGAGCAAATGGCAAGGACCAAGAGCTGGAAGAGATGGGCGACGATACGCGAATCATCAAGAGATTGACGATGACACACGTGATGACGTTTTTGAGAGTTGGTACATCGATGGATATGAGGAAAACCAACCAGCAGCCAGCTCAGAACTTGACTGTCCAAGGAGAGTACAGGTTTTTGCTGGACAGCAGGGCGACCCACCATTTTGCTAACGACCGTGAACTCTTCTCCGACTTAATACTCGTGTCAAGAAGATGAAGTTAGGAAAAAGACACAATGAGGCCACAGGGATCGGTCAGATTTTACTAAGGGCAAATGACCAACATGGACATGTGCACACCATGATTTTAAAGGACACGTACCATGTCCCCAACATGACAAGGAACTTTATTAGCTTTGGGACACTCACTGAATCAGGTTATATGAGGACGTTTGTATGTGATACAAGGTACAAAAGTGGATTGTCATGCTCACGTCGAGATGAAAGTTGAAAACCCAACAAAGAATTGGCACAAAAGAATTGCCCATATTCACATTGACAAGCTAAGACAAGCTGTCAAACGGAAGCTAGTTTGAATTGAGTTTGAATAGTAAAAACAATTGCAATGCTTGTAATCATTCAAAGATAAAACGTGGTCCTTTCAGACAACAAGACAAAATCCAAACAAGTTCTGTGCTAGAGTTAGTGCACATGAACCTGTGGGGTCCAAGCCCAATGGTCAGTAGGGGCAATAATAGATACTTCCTGACCATAATAGATGATTTTTCAAGGTGGATGGACGTATATCTGATTACAGACAAGACCCAAATATTAAAATGTATAAAACTGTACATTCAAAGGGCTGAGAGGCAAACAGGGCAGCGCCTTAAAAGAGTTCATTCTGACAACGGTTTGGAATTCTGCAGTGCAGCAGTCAGAGAATTTCTTCAATCATTGGGAATTCAACATGCTCAAACTAATATCTCAGCCCAGATATGAATGGGATAGCAGAGGGATAGCAGAGAGATTCAATGGGTATAAAGTCGATGAAATAAGAACATTGCTCTTGACTTCTCAATTAAGCAAAGAGTTCTGGGAAGAAGTCTGTCACGAGCCAGCCTTTTGTCTCGTTTGCTCAAAACGTGCTTTTTTGTTTAACTTCTGCACAGCGTGCTCAGAACATTGTTATAAAATACTTAAACATCTACGTACAGAACACGCGCATTGAACCCCTTTAAATTGGTAAAATTTTCAATTTGTTATCCTTACGGTAGCGTTTGTTACAAAGTTATAAGTGCCATCTATTGACATAATTAGTTGTCATGGCAACGTTCCCTCGGGCACAATAGTGGTTCCAACTGCTACTTGTCGGTTGGTGATTGGTCTATATAACCATGTGACCATGGAAAGTTATAAAAGCCCAGTATGCTTGAATTTCAAATTAATCTTCAATTCTACTTCAAGTCTTCAATTTTCTTCTTGAATCATCAAGCTTCTCTTGGGATTTTTAATTTATAATCTCATTCACATTAGAATGTGAATTTTGAAGTTTGTTTGGAATTGGGATTTTCTCATAATCAGGAACTCAGTCTTTTTGGTGCCTGTTGGGAATTCCCAACTCAATAGAAATTCTGGTATTTTCCCATGCAGTCTAAGAGCGTTGTCCATTTCATTTGCAACTTAGTATAACGTTACAATTCGCGAGTTTAGAGCGTGAGTTCCTGTCATTTCAATTGTATGCATTGTTAAGGGCGTTTTTAATTGTGAGTAATACAATTTTAGGTATTTTGTTTCATATTTGCATCCACTTCCTTTCATGAGCGATTGATTGACTGCAAATTCGTTTATACTAATTCGAGGTTAAACAAAGGCTAAGTGGTCCTCAAGGTTAAAGTGTGGTGTATTTGGTCCTGCACCACAGAAAACTAAGTAATCAAAGAGTTGTGTTATTGGCAATAGGAGGCACCCACCGTTTTTTCCCAGCACATTGTCGCGGCAACAATCAAGAGTACAATTCACTCTCGATCTGGCATCTAAGGGGCATGGATGTGATTTATTTCTCTCTAGGTTAGGCCGTAGGCCCAACCTTCTTTTCTGTCTTATATTGCGCAAAGATGTAATAATGGTGCCTGAACAGGGACCTTTGCCACTCAATCTTCTGAAAACTCTTCTCTCTCTCAATTTCTTTTAGGGGGTTCAGAAATAGTGTGAATTATAGATGAGTTTAAAGTAAGCCCAGATCGAGAGTCAATAGAATAGGTCCTTTTTCCTTTTTTTTTTTCTTTCTTCCTTTTCTTTTTCCTTTTTTGTAGTTTCAGATGGATTCTAGGATACATTAGAGGACTTTAATTCTGGTGTGAAATGGAACTCTAGAGTTGGATACAAGATGACAAGACCTTAAAGACGAGAGAAGGGGATTCATAAATACCAATGAGAAACAACAAAGATTTAAGCTCGGAACATCACTATTATTTTTAATTTATTTTTAACACATAATATTGTTTGTAATGTTGTGACTCGTTATTCAATAAGATTTTGGTGGGTCCTTATAATATGGGGACAGAGTGGTCCCCTACCTAGGAAAGGTAAATTTTAGTTTTAAGTATAACCTCGGCATACTGGTTGCTGAACGAGGTCCTAGGTACATTAAAGGTCACTTAGGAACTAAGTTGAAACATACGCACATTTTAGCTGCACAGTTTAGTTTTGAGGGGAAGCTACCCACCTTATTGGCATTGACGTGATATTGTATTAGTAGTAATGACTACGCCCCCAAACAAAACCCCTCCAACTGTAGCGGGCGTTAGTGGGGCAAACCCATATCAGGTGTTGGCTCATAGGTCCATTTAAGGGCACAACAGCGAAGGAGTGGACATTGTGGCTTCACCGATTTCGGAACCATGCAAGGTTGTGTGGAACGGCCACAGACCCAGATACAGTTGGAGAGGACACGTTCTCTCTGTTATATAATTTGGCAATCTCCGAGAATATCGATGACTCAACTTATGATCAATTGCTGTCATTGATCAAGGACTACTATGAACCACCCGTGCGACCGGTAGTCATTAGACGGTTTCAGACTTTGTGGCTGCGATTAAAGGACTCGCAGAAAAATGCAAATTTGGGGCAAAGGATATGGTCGATAAGGTGGTCCTTGACCAATTTATAGCGGGTATTGGCGACACAGCCATAGTTTCTAGGTTATTGCGATACGACGACCTTACCTTAGACAAAGCTATTCAGATTGCGCAAGCGGCAGAAACAACGCAGGAAAACCTTCAGACAATAATGGCGAATATGTCCTCACGGGTGGAAAACACCGTACAGTATGTTGGTGATAGAAATATCAGGAGTTCATACAGGCCCTTTCGAGCAAGGGGATCTCGTAGTGTGGGGCAGGATCCCGGTTTCCAGCGCCCCTCAATTATGTCTGGAATGGACATTGTCCAAGCCCGGAGCTCAGTGTGGGCTCTGTAGCTCTCTCTTTCATACTTTACATTATACATATTGGGTGTTTATATTGCCACCTGTGTGTGGTGTTGTAGGTTTAAGGTTTGCTTTTGTTAACTGTGTACTTTGTTATTGTTTGTTTCCCTGGTGTCGCTGTCAGCAAGTGGGTTCAAGGTCTGATTCCTTGCTGCTGCACAGCTGATACGATGACTGGCATTAAAGGCTGCTGTTTTATCTACCCACTCTCAACTTACCTTCTTTAATGGAACACTGCGTTAGTCAACAGGGTTATGGGCCCAGACCGACGATTCGACATTAAAAAGGTTTGTGATTCAAAATTATTTCTGTTCATCCGATTCCCGAGTGTTCTATTTTTCGTGTGCGGTCGTCGTGTCGCTCGGAGCTAGTCTATGGATTCGAACAGCTATCAACGCATTGAGAGTACGGAAGTTTGGTCCGAGAATCGTTTGCCGGTTTTATTTTCGACGGGAATATCGAGTTATTCGAGTTAAGCAAAGCAGCAACACGACGCAGCGACGCAACGGATGCAACGCATCGATCGGACTAATCGAATTCTGCTACTCCAGTGTTATTTTACCCGTTTTTATGCTTGTACTTAGTTTAGTGATGTGCCAGCTTATTCTGTTTACCAACTCCACAGATGCGTATTTGTAGGGATGTATTATGTTCACAGTGTGCACCGCGGGAATTAAATTTCACCGCATTAATTCTAATCGTTTTGGGGGAGCACAAAGATACACATTTGTGCTTTAGACAGGTTGTGTACTAACCAGGGACTTTCAAGTTTGAATCGTCCACTGGTAGAGAAATATCACGACATTGGGTCATTAGAATAGGAGTGTAGTTTTATTATTAGTTTTATTGTGGTATAACCGAGCCGCAGTAATTATATCGAATCTTGTGTTTCAAGGATTTGTGTTAAGTGATTTTACTTGTTGAATCAATTTTCGTGCTCGACATATTTACCAATCGAAATGGCTGATGACAGCAAAAATGTACTTCGTTTTCCGAAATTATCCGGTCTGAAAAATTACAACGCTTGAGAGTTCAATATGATAATGCTTCTGCAGGAAAAAGGATTATATACCCTCGTAAATGAGAAAGAATCTCCACCTCGAGACGATTCACCGTCGGATGTATTAAACACATATCATCTCAGATGTGATAAAGCGCTTTCGACGATATATTTGAGTGTAGAGGCAGGTGTGAAACCGCTTTTACGCAAATTCGAAGACCCCAAAGAAACATGGATCCAACTGAAGTCGACATTTCAACCAATGTCCAAGGCGCTAATAGGGCGTTTAGCTACCAGTTTCTTCACTGACCGATTGAATACCACGGAGTCGATGGCCATTTACCTCACGATGTTGGAAGAAACCGTATCCAGATTGAATGCAGCGAGATGTCCGATAGCCGACTCACTTGTGGCATATAAAATGATATCGATTATCCCAGATTCATTTACAAATTTAATCCAAAATTTGTATCAGCTGCCGGACAGTGATTTTACTTCCACACGTATTCGACAAGCTTTAATGTCTGAGGATACAAGACAACGAGAATTGGCCATTAGTCACAAAATAGAAAACCCCACGGGAGTCACGAGTTTAAACACACAAAAAGTTCCACAACAACAAGTTGCATTTCAAAGACCTCGACAATCTGACCCACAAAACTTATCGAGACAAATGGACATAAGGAAAGTCATTTGTTACAATTGTGGTCAGCCAGGACATTATGCCAGGGATTGTCCGAGGAAGAAAAAGAATTTACAATCAAAACCAATAAATCAGCCCAATCAGACTATTAGAAATTTTAGACCGAGACGGTCAAACAGGTCCCAGAATGTGGCGACCACAATTGAACCAAAACTGGAGAACCAAAAAGCAATTATGATGGAAAATCAAGATTTTCTACTCGATTCTGGTGCGACACATCATTTTGTGTCCGACGTGAATCTATTTTCGGATATTCACGAGATACGAGATGTGGTCAAGTTAGGCAAAGGAGAAACATTGGCAACTAGAATTGGACTGATTAATTTGGATTTACAAGATAACCAAGGAAAAAGTTGCAGATTGCAACTCAAAGACAAGTATTTAGTTCCAGAAATGTCACAAAACTTGATTAGTTTGGGGACATTAGCCGACAGTGGCTACAGTTTTCTAGGTGCTGCAATCGTAACTCGAATTAATGGAAACATGTCGTTATGGCATAAACGTATTGCACATATCGACATAGACAAATTAAAAATTGCGATTAATAGAAAGACTGTGACCGGGATAAAAGGGAAAATTTCCAAATCCGTGGAATCATGTGACGTCTGTAGAAGGTCGAAGATTAAAAGAGGTCCATGTGGGAACTTACAGAAACCTCGATCGAAAGGAGTTTTAGACATCGTGCATATGGATATATGGGGACCCAGTCCAACCACCTCGCGAGGAGGAAATCGATATTTTTTGTCAATGATTGACGATTACAGTCGGTGGACTGAGGTTCGCCCAATACCAAGTAAAATGGATGTTCTCACAACAATTAAGGCCTATATACAATGAGCACAGAGACAGACTGGACGGAAAATTCGAAGAATCCACACCGATAATGGTATGAAGTTTTGCAGTCGACGAGTTAAGGATTATTTGGATAGGTTGGGAATTCGACACACGAGATCGAATGTATATTCACCGGAAATGAATGGGATCGCCGAATGTTTTAACGGTTTCAGAGTGGACGAAGTCCGAAGTCTGCTACTTTCGTCGGGACTTGATCACAGTTTCTGGGGAGAGGCACTTCAAACTTACGTTCACGTTAAAAACCGCTTGCCGCACGCCATTAATTTAAAATCGACACCTTATGAAATATGGTTTGAACGAAAGCCTGATATTTCACATCTGAGGGTATTTGGATGCTCGGCAGTTCATTTTAAGCCAAAGATACAACGAGACAAGTTAGAACTGAGGGGGGCTGATGGAATTATGATCGGGTATGCCTTGGACACTGCGAGGTATCGTATACTGGATTGTGATACGAATAAAATTATCGAAACCAAACATGTGGTTTTTGATGAGGATCGGATGGGAATGAAGTGCATACAAAAAAAAGATGGTTTTGTGGTTCCTGATCTGGAAGAGTACCAGTCAAAGGATCTAATTGTTAAAACCCCGCAGGTGCTTCAATCATGGAGACGTGAGGAAGTGCCAAGACAGACAGGATCCAGGACTGATATTTATTATTATTACGGCAACGAGTCTGTGAGAAATCAAAGTTTAAACGATGTAATGCAGACATGCATGAGACATGAGATAGTCTGCGATCCAAACGCATCGACTTTACGTCATAAATGTCCAAGTCCTGGAAGCTTACCACCACTGCCTGAAGATCCCGAGTCAGATTTGGCGTGTTTTTACGTAATACCCAAGTCGTATCAGGAGGCCATGGATTCTGATGATGCAGAGCAGTGGAAATTGGCCATTCTGGACGAGCTGAGCAGTATGGAGAGTCGCCATGTCTGGACACCGGTTCAACGTCCGAGGAACATAAAGGTGTTAGCGAATCGATGGGTATTCGCGTTAAAGACTCACGTCGATGGATCAATTAAGAGATTTAATGCCCGGCTAGTGGCTCATGGGCACAAGCAAATTCCTGGTGCGGATTTTGATAAAACGTTCTCACCTGTAATTGACTTCAATATTGTATAATTATTTTTCGTTCTGCTCGTGACCCTGAAGCACTGGGTTCACGAGCAATGGGATATTAAGTGTGCATACCTTTACGGCGACATTGATAAGATTATATTTATGAAGTTACCGCAAGGCTATGGGAAGATTCCGGATAGAGAGGATCTAGTTCTAAGATTGGACAAGTCTCCGTTGTTGGCATTTCCATTTGGCCAAGGCACTTATTGACCTCGGTCTTGTGGCCTCGAAGTATTGTCCTTGTATATTCTATTTTGAAGACTGGTGCGTTTTATTATTGTACGTTGATGATATGGCGGTTTTTGCATCGAGTCAGGAAAAGGTCGAGGAAATTTATTCGAAGGTGGCCGCGGTTTATGATGTCGTACGATTAGGTCGAATTCGTAAATTCCTAGGAGTGTAATTCGAACCAACGTCGGCGGGAACAATTTTGCATCAGAAACAGCATATTCGGAAATTAGTCGAGAAGTTTTTGCCAGGGACGGTTGTACCGATTTATGCTCCGATGGACATTGGGACTGTTCACAAATTAAATTTGGACGACAAGTTGGCTACGGATCAACCATTTCGTCAGCTGCTGGGTGCCCTTTTGTTCGTGGCGAGCCGAACAAGGCCGGATGTGGCTTACGTGA
>JAQFZU010001694.1:0-12087 GCA_034696185.1 Henia vesuviana | reverse complement strand
ATCCGGTCTTGCCGTCTCCGTCTGTCAAGTGGGGCAGAAATTCGTCGTGCGGTTCGTTTGTTAGTTCCTTTAGAGGTATAGAAGCTGGTGTTCGAGGTTGCGTTACGTATCCTTCTTTTTTTTTGCTTTTGGTGAGTTGGATTGATTTTAATTTCCTAAGTTGGACGAAATTGGGTTAAATTGTTTGAATTATTAATTTAACTGGATATTTTTACTTTCGTTGTGACTGTTTGTTGTGATTTGATTTCGATACCATTTGTTTGTTCGTTGTTACGTAACCTGCTATTTGGTTTCGATTGTTTTGTTACCATAGTATCATACTTCACGCGAATGTATTTTAGGTTCATTCGATAACTTCTTTTCGTCCGAGTTGTTTGAAGTCTGAGTTGTTTCATGAGATGTACAAATACGTTAGTATTCAACTCCCTAACGGCTTTCGTATTTTTTTGGTACGGGATTTTCGTGTCGTCGCCAGTCATTATGTGGTTGATTGGGTTTGTACGACCCCTACGCATTTTTTCGATTTTCGTGAGTTTATGTGCACTCTACCGCTGATTCCTGGGGCCGAGGAGTTACGGCGTGGTTATATGTTGGTGCATCGAATTCGAGTGGAAGCTGGGATGGATCGATTGCCAATGACTTTTCGTTCCGGATCGCTGTTTTGGCCCGACGACTCGAACGACGAGTTGGACGACGTTTAAGGTTTTCGTTTTGGGTTGTCGGGCTGCGAGGCCTACAGCTAATTTCGTGTGTTCGTTTTGCCACTCCTCGGTTTCTTCTTAGGCCGGGGAGTGTCAAATATCGATTTGGGTATTGTTTGTTTTGAGTTGCCATGTTAGTGGTTAAGTTTTGTATTATTTAATTTTAGATATTGTTTGTTTTGACAAGTGTGTCGTCACTTGTTTTGTAACTATAGAAAAACAGCTGTTCGAGTTGAACAGCTGTTGCAATAAAATACAGTTTGAATTCGATCTGTGTTATGGCTTTATTTACGATCACAGACAACGCTACATTCGCGGAATTGGTCAAAAATATTTATAATTAAAAAAACCAATTAATATTTCATCACAGCGGCAAGAAAATACCGCGGAAAAAACCAAAATGAAACAAAGAGAAAAAAGAACAAACAAAAGAAAAACAAATGAAAAAAACCACCAGTAACCCAAAACCCATCATCAGCAAGGAAAAAGAAAAAGGAAGAATTAGGAAAGGAAGAAAAGATTACCAGAGGCCCTATTTGGTTCGACCACCATGGAGCCCCTTGATGGTGTACTAACAGGGGACCATATGAAGGCTAGGGCATGGAAGTTTTGCCCCCCCCCCCTTTGACGTGGAAGCTGTGGATGTCTGATTAAATTAAATTTTTCCAATTTACCAGCAGACGCAAAAGATGACAACAACAAGAAAAAAAGAGATCGATAACTGATGATTTAGGAACAACCAATTGGAAATGTGTGCGATTGCAGGTGACAATATATGTATAACTGAAGTTTTTAGAGCAAATCCTTAACTCAACTCCATCAATTTACTTTTTGTTTACCTTGTATTCACATGTAATCTGTATAATAATAACTAACTGTATAATAATTACATTAGTTAGTAATGTTTTTTCAAATAATTCCTGTGGTCATTAACGAGTGAACGAAACCAAACGAGATGAATATTGCGAAAAACAAGCCACAGAACTATCCTTCCCATGTTCAACTCAACATTGGTAAATAGATTTGTTCTTTGGTTCTTTTGACCGACCCGTCTTTGGCTGTTCCAGGCGAGTTGATCTGTCAGTAGTAGCAAAATACTGAATCTGACCATTAAAACCCATTATACTATAAACTTGCATATAGTCTATGCATATGCATAAATTAATTCATGCATATAAAGTATAAACATGTGGAGGACAGCTTCAATCACTCTTCCTAGAAAGGAAAATTAATGAAAGCGTGCTGTGTGGGCTGGGAGAGCCTCCAAACGCTACGAACATACTACTTTCGCCCTATGACTCGCTTATTACAAGCTCAGTAAGTGAGCTCGTTGAGAAAGTAACTCCATTCCCTTAATCATCCAAACCTATTGTAGAAGGTAAAGAACAACCGGAATCCCAGAAACCCATCATTGGAACAGGAAAAGAAGACAGGAAAGAAAACCAAAGGCTCTATTGGTTCCATCACCAAAGAATGGGGAACTTGATAGTGGACTTTCAGGGGAAGCCACAAGATAATGGTGGTTTGTTATTTAAGGTTGCAGCGGCTACGATGATCTTATGCTACCTGTCAACAACCTTAATTCAAACACCAGTTATAAAAAAAATTAGTTCTTATCTTAACACAGTTAAGTGCCGAGATGAGGAGGTAGGTAGGTATTTGGCTTTATGTCGCCAGCGGCTACGACGGACATATGCGACATGTCACAATCATAAGAAAAAAGGATAAAGCCAGAAGCAGTATCATTTAACAGTTAAAACCAGAATTGTTACAACCTGCTTAAAAAATACAATTGTAAAAATTACAAAAACTATAAAAACAACACAAAGCTAGCAGAATAAAATGTAATAAAAAATCCTTTTGGTAGGTAGGTAGGTATATTGCTTAAGGTTATTATGGCCATATGCGACCTGTCGCAAACTTAAAATTTTACACAATCCATTTTTATCACAATTCAATTCAATACACAGCCTAGTGCTTAGATGTGAACCAGGGAGAACCCAGCAATGCCGTGTACCATGAAGATACCGCAGCACAAACCAAAATAAAAAACCAGGACCCCAGTACCCAACATCAGCAAGGAAAAAGAAAAAGAAAGATTGAAGAAAAAAGAAGAAAAAGATTACCAGAGGCCCTATTTGGTTCTACCACCAAGGAGCCCATAGTAGATAGGTAGGTAGGTAGGTAGGTAGGTAGGTATGTAGGTAGGTATGTTGCTTAACGTCGCCAGCGGCTACTAAGGCCATACGCGACATGCCTAGATGGATACCAGGGAGAACCCAGCGATGCCGTGCGGCAAGAAGACACCGCTGCAAAAACCAAAATAAAACAAAGCAAAAAAAAAAAAAAACCAAAAAAAACCAACTGAAATGAAAAACCAGGACCCCAGTACCCAACATCGGCAAAGAAATAAAAAAGGAAGAATTAGGTAGGTAGGTAGGTATTATCAAATGGTGGAAATATCCTTTTACCTCCTGTTGTTATTCGCTATTAAAATTAAAAAAAAAATATTAAAAACCCTTTCAACGACGTCTTACTTTGTCGATTGACCGGGGGTCGAATTTGTGGAGGAACGTTTAGTATGACCGGTTGCGGTGATTGCGGGTGCCTGAAAGCGATTCGTCCGGTCGCGTCGACTATCGGCATCGCAGCATTGGTATAATTCACAGTTTTTCCTTTCCCGACTGGAATTGTCACTTTCGTCGGATCGTGTCTCAATAGGACGATTTCGACCTCCAGATTCTCCTGTACATAATCAATTAATATTGATCAAGGATCATTACAAGCCACCACTGCGTCCAGTGGTGGTTAGATTGCAACTGAGAAATCGCATACAGCGATTGTATGCGACACTAGCAGAATACCACGGGATAGTGGTAACGGCAGGACCACCAATACCGGCCCCGCGAAGTGCCGGTGCCCTGGTAACCCCGGTTGGACACGCTGCTAATCAGGAGCAGAATTATCTATCTCCGGGTCAACGTAAGCTGTATAGCTTAGTAAAACAAGCACGAGCAATGGATCCTAATATTTTGCCCAGAAAGAATCCCATGAGACAATGCGTATGTGAGTCCCCCCCCCTTCATACAACGGTCCTTAGGGGAGAATGCGTAGGAATTATCAACCGTCGAGGCCCAGCGTAATGGATTATCAGAGGCAGGTGGAGACATTCATAACTTCACCTACTGGTCGAAGGGAGCGAGAAATGCAGACTAATATGCGATTGAAAAAGGCTAAATTTAAGATGTATTGCATGAGTACATTGTGACCCGCAGTATACATGTTATGACTCAAATAATAAATTGTAATGTGATAAGAAAATAAAAAAAGGCCGTGGCAGCTTAGGTTTTTGAAGCTGGAGGGTTTCACCTCTGCTAATTAGTTTTTAATGAGGATGATTTTAGTGTTTAGAAAAAAAGGGGGGGAAGTACTGTGGTGTATTTAGGTTTACACCACAAAGTGCTAAATGACTAATATTAAGTCATGTAATGCTTAGCAGAGGGCACCTCTGTCTTTTCCTGGGATTGCCACGGTAACGGCCGCCATCCTGCATTTGGTGTACATGCGTAACACTTTCTCTCTTTAGGCCTTAGGCCTCAATTTTAACATTGCATTCAAAATGCAATACTAATAAAGTTTAGTTGTGTTGTATTAACTTTCACCTCACTATACCTTTACAATAGATTATTTCTGATTCTTATTTTTAGTAGCAAATATTTTTAGAAACAATGGCAAAAAATAGACAATCGCATTAAAAATAAATGTAAAAAATAAGTTGAAAGTTAGCCAATGAGGTCAGCTCCTGAATTTATCTATTTCCAAAAAGTCGTTTTCAATCAAGAAAACCAGCTTATATCAAAACAGGCACACAAAAATCTGTTGTAATATTTAATTATTTATTATTTTCATTTGAATATTAGATATTAAATTGATTAATGGTAAAACCATTTATTTTCACGTTTTCGCATTTAATTTCCTACTCGTCACACCCGTTCGGAAATTAATAACGTTCGGTTCATCTTTGCTCACGGCCCAAACTCAATCAAACAATTTATACTGCTCATGAATCCGACCATTTCGACCCAATTAGACCCATGAGCTTTATTCGGGTCCCTACCCGATTCCCTGCCACCGATTCTTTTGTGAAACCAAAACCAACTGTCTCAAGTCACGGCCCAAACAATGTCGATTCCGACCGATACATGAAGAATGTTACATTTGTCATTGGGTGCATGATTTCGACCCAATTATTATGTTTCATATGTTATTGGTATGTGCAAATGCTTTTCTATCCCACATTAAAGCCCAAATGAGTCCCGTGAGTCGGACCAATAAATCACTTATTTCTTTATCGCTCATTCGATGTCGTCGTGGTGATATAATAACTTTAGGTGCGGCTGTTTTGTGTCACAGCTAGTGCTGACATAGAAACTAGAGAGCTAGGTATGTATTTTGCTTAACATCGCCAGCAGCTACTTAGTCCATACTCGATGTGCCTAGATACTAGGGAAAAGCCAGCAATGCCGTGCGGCAAGAAGACACCGCGGCAAAAACCAAAATGAAATAAAAAATGAAAATTGAAATGAAAAACCAGGACCCCAGTACCCAACATCGACAAAGAAATAAAAAAGGAAGAATAAGGAAAGTATAAGAAAAAAATTACCAGAGGCCCTATTTGGTTCGACCACCAAGGAGCCCCTCAATGGTGTACTAACGAGAAGACTATGTGAAGGCTAGGGGTAGAAGTTTTGCCCCTCTATCGGCTGCTAAACGCTGTTACTAAGATCGACCAAATTCAAATGCCCTTTATAGAGTATTTTGAATGAATTGGGCACGTTTAGCTGATTTGTCAAAATCTACCTAAGTAATACAATAATAAAAATTACAAAAACTACAAAAACAACATTCAAAGCTAGCTGAATAAAATGTAATAAAAAATCACATTTGTAAAAACCAATGAAAACATGAGATTATGATTTGTACAGTGATATTAAAGCAATAAAATTTGGATAAAAGCAATTATGAATACGATGTATATACAATTAATTAAAACAAGTAAAACAAGTAACAAACAGTTAAAAACTAAAGTTAAAAATAAAATCTCAAATTTTTCGAAAAAGATCACTGAGCTGAGGAATCTAAAAACTCGTGAAAGATCGGGGCTGTCAGATAAAATGTTTAATGATGTAAGAATTGTACTTCCAAAACACAATTGTCTAAAATGATTATAGATTGTATAGTCTAAAAAAATATGATGAACACTCATTAAAACGTTGTCTTTAGGACATATTGGAGGCTTCTGTTTATCCATGAGATAGGAATGGGTTAGAAGACTATGACCAATTCACAGTCTACAAAGAACTACTTACTAACTAAGAATACAACGACAATTAGGGTTTAGTTGAAGGTAATAAATACATGATCAGTACTATTAATTTACATAGATTAACTAAGCCCCATTAATTATAGACATACCACAAAAGAAAGAAAGCAAATATCAGTACCGTTTAGAACTTCCTAAAAAAATTTTAAAAAACACCCGTGGATTTACAAAACTGCCTTAAAACAAACAATTCCAAAGAAAAATGTATACTTTAAATGACGACAATGATGAAGTTAATGCCCCTGATATGGAAGTGGAAGAAAATGCCCAAAATGCGTGTATTTCAAACAATGATAAAGTTAATGCCCCAGATATGAAAGTAAAAAAAG
This sequence comes from Henia vesuviana, assembly GCA_034696185.1. Lineage (NCBI taxonomy): Eukaryota > Metazoa > Arthropoda > Chilopoda > Geophilomorpha > Dignathodontidae > Henia > Henia vesuviana. The sequence continues at coordinate 5,674 of JAQFZU010001694.1, read as the reverse complement.
TAAAAAGTAATTGTTCAAGCCAATGTTAATACAATGAAATTGAATGATAATTTCTAGACAAATTAATAAAGAAAAATTTATAAGTTAATAGAATAATTAATGATAAATTGATAAGCATTAACATCGCAAATGACAACAAAGATCATAGATAGATATCAGGGAGAAAAAAGCAATGCTCATGCAGCAAGAAGACACCACAGCACAACCAAAACAAAACAGAAAAAGAACCAAAAAAAACTAAATGAAAAGAACAGTCAGGACACCAGCACTCACCATCAGCAAAGAAAAAGTGGTAGTGAGAAATTGCTTTAGGTCACCAGCAGCAACTATGGCCAAACGCAACCTATCGTCAACTAAAAATGTTACACAAATCATTTCTTAATCACTATCCACTTATCTTTACAGTCAAGTGCTTAGATAGAAACCAGAGATAGTGATTGTGATATATTGCTTAATGTCACAAGCGACAACAAAGATCGTACGCAACTTGCATAGATGAGTAAGTAGATATTGTTTAACATTGCCAAAGGCTAGTAAGGTAGGTTGGTATTTTGCTTAACATTGCCAGCAGCTACTAAGACCATACATGACCTACCTAGATGAAGTGGCTACTAAGGCCATATGCAACGTGCCTAGATGTTAACCAGAAAAAATCCAGCAATGCCATGTGACAAGAAGACAACCAAAATAAAACAAAGCAAAAGAATGTCAACACTGAAATCGGTTACGAAGTCCGATTCCTGCGCTCTCAGCCAGGTATACGAAAATATACAACATTGACACATGAATACAAGTTTTAGGGTCTTCATTAGACCTGCTGACCACTGTACCATCGTTCCGCTACCCATTACTCACCAGGCTGCCGAGCGCACGCCATATTATCCTCGGACGTGGAGCCATTGAACATAGAATCCTATAGACCACTCTTGGTGGTCGCACTCGCCTCTAATCCTGGTTCCACTTCCTCCGGTCTCCGCTCATACTTGGCATGTTGTCTAGGCAAGAGCTCGTCTGCATACCCCTGTGCCCAAGACGAGCCTCTCCTTGAAACGTGTTGATGCGGATCATCAACACCCTCACAACACACCCTCACTGCCAAACCTCAATACTCAGGGACTGCTCAGCCAGGCCCTCCCATTGTCAGACCAGTGCCCTCTGGGCATGTGAAAGACCAATGGCGCCTTCCAGCAACTACTTTGGTCACAAGAAGAACAAAACAAAAAAACCAAATCAAATTAAAAACCAGGACTCCAGTACCCATCACAAGCAAGAAAATAGAAAAAGGAAGAATTAGAAAAGAAAGAAAAAAGTACCAAAGGATCCTGTTGGCCTCACCTAAGTGAGCTACCAGGAGACACCACGAGGAGGTAGGACTTGGAAAATTCTAAATAAAAAAGAGAACAGCAGGAACCCCAGACCCCATTATCTGCAAGGGAAGAAAAAGAATTAAGAAAGAAAGAGAAGATTACCAGATAATCCTGTTGTCTTCACAGAAGTAAGTTACCAGGGGGCACCACATGAATGTTGGACTTGTATATGACGTTGGTGATTAGGGTATGAAGTTTTAGATTGTACACAATCAACACAAGTCAAGTGCCAAGATGGGAACCAGAGAGAACCAACAATGCCGTGCAGCAAAACCAAAACCTTAGCCACATGATAGGTAGGTAAGTAGGTACTTTGCTTAAGGTCGCCAGCGGCTACTATGGCCATACGCGACCTGTCACAAACTTAAAATTTTACACACTCCGTTTTTCAAACACAATCCATTTATCTTAACACAAGTCAAATGCCGAGATGGGAACCAGGGAGAACCCAGTGATGCCATGCTGCAAGAAGACACCGCGGCAAAAACCAAAATGAAACAAAGCAAAAAAAGAACAAACCAAAAAAAAAAATGAAAAACCAGGACCCCACTACCCAACATCGGCAAGATAGGTAGGTATTTTGCTTAAGGTCGCCAGCGGCTACTATGGCCATACGCGACTTGTCGCAAACTTAAAATTTTACACACTCCGTTTTTCAAACACAATCTATTTATCTTAACACAAGTCAAATGCCGAGATGAGAACCAGGGAGAACCCAGCAATGCCATGCGGCAAGAAGACATCGCGGCGAAAACCAAAATAAAACAAAACGAAAGAAAAACAAAAAAAAACCAAACAAAACGAAAAACCAAGACCCCAGCACCCAACATCGGCAAGGAAAAGGAAAAAAGAAGAATTAGGAAAGTAAAAGAAAAAGATTACCAGAGGCCCTATTTGGTTCGACCACCAAGGAGCCCCTTGATGGTGTACTAACAGGGGGACCACGTGAAGGCTAGGGCATGAAAGTTTTGCCCCCCTTAGCCACATGAAGGCTAAGGCTAGGATTTTTTGCCTCCAGGTTCATAAGTATTTGGTTTTGATACCAGTGGCTACAAAGGCCAAAAGCATGTCACAAACACAAAATATAAAGCCAAAAACATTAAAAACCAGAAATTAAAACTGAAATGCTAAAACTTATGCTAAAACTATAATTTTAAAATCTGGAAAAACTGGAAGATCATACAATTGATGTAATAGGTAGGAAAATATATTGTTTAAGGTTGCCAGTGGCTACAGTGGTGCAATAGATGTGAGAGAAAAACTAAAGTTTAAATCTACTAAAGCCATATGTGACTATAAATACAACAAACTTGAGCAAGATAAAAAGCATAGTATAACCAAACACAATCCATTAATTAAGACAATCCAAAATATAACAAGCTGAATTCAAAGATGGGAAACAGGAACAACCTAGTCAATGCCATGTGGTATGAAGAAACCATAGGTGTAACCAAAATACAAAAATGCAAACCGAAATTTTGAAAACCTCAAAGGATTGATGGAGAAAATAACACCACAATAGATGGAATGTATGGTATTTTATGTGCCCTTTGTTTTGTGTTTGAAGAAAGGACAGCCCCACCATTATTTAAAGAGATGATAGGAGCTGACTTTAGGAGGGGTCTCCAAATGCTCCAGTTCCACTATTTTTTATCTCCGACTCAGCCATAACAAACATAGTACGTCAGCCTGTTGACACAGTAAGCCCATCCCCTTAATTTCCCAAACACTTAACTACAAAACCCAAAATGAAAAAAAAACAGCCAAAACCCTAGAACCCAGCAGCAGCAAGGAAAAGAAAATAATTAGAAAGTCAGAAAAGATAACCAGTGGCATTATTAGTTTCATCAACAAATCTCTTGATGGTGCATTTTCAGAAGGCACCAGGAGACAACTAAAGTATTGTCCTCCAGAACAACCAGGACCTTAGAACCCATCATCAAGGTAAGTAGATATAGTGCTTAACATTGTCAGTGATTACTAAACCCACATGCAACATGCCTAGATGGATACTAGGGAGTACCCAGCGATGCCATGCGGCAAAAGACACCGTGACTAAATCAAAATAAAACAAAACAGAAAAAGAATCAACCAAAAACAAACAAATGAAAAACCAGGACCACAGTACTCATCATCAACAAAGAAAAAGACTTATGAAAGAAAGAAAAGATTACCAGAGACTATTGGTTCCACCAACAAGGACCCCTTTGATGGTTTACTAATAGAGACCATGTAAAAGCTAGGGTATGGAGGTTTTGCCCCCCTTATCAGCAAAGGGAAAAAAGAAAAATTAGGTAAGAATGAAGAGAAAATAACCTGTATGACTTATTAGATCCACCACAAAAAAGACCCTTAATAAAGTACCAATAAAAGAGAAGAAAAGGAAGATAGGTAGATAGGTGTTTGTCTTTATATCACTAGTGGCAACAATGGCCATGTGACATCAATTATAAATTAAAGTTAAAGACAATAAAATCTAATACTTAAATTGCAAAGACCAACAGTAAAAGAAAATTTATAAAAATCTGTAAAAACTATTAAAACTACACACAAATCAAACAGGTGGCAGTGGTGGTATATTGTTTCTGGTCACCAGTAGCTACTATTGAGAAGGAGGAAATTGTGCTTAACTTCACCACAAGACATTCCTAGATGGATACTAGAGAGTACCCAGCAATGCAGTGCAGCAAGAAGACAGCAGCACAATCAAAATAATACAGCAAAAAAAAACTAAAAAAAAAAACAAATGAAAAAACCAGGACTCCAGTACCCAATATCAGCAAGAAAAAGAAAAAAAGAAGAATTAAAAAAAGAAAAAAAAGGATTACCAGAAACCCTATTAGTTCCACCACCAAGGAACCCCTTGATGGCATATGAACAGGAGGACCACATGAAGGCTAGGGCATGGAAGTTTTGCCCTCCTGGCTACTATGGCCAGATGCAACTTCTCAACAAAATTTAACACAAGACTTTAATAATTACACAATCCAAATTCATAAACAGCCAGAAACCGAGATGGAAACCAAAAGTAAACGAAATGGAAGAACAAACCAAAAAAAACCAACTGGAAAACAACAACCAGAACACCAGAACCCATCATCATCAAGGTGGTGGTGACAATATTTAGGCAACTATGCTCATATGCAACCTGTCAAAAACCTAAAATTTAGACAGTTTATTATTTTAACACAACATGCTTCAGGAAGTCACCACAGCAAAACCAAAATGAAACAAAACAGATGGACAAACCAAAAAAAACCAAACAAAAAAGAACCAGAACCCCAAAACCCATCATCAGCATGAAAAAGAAAAAAGGAAAAATTAAAAAAAAAGATAGGTAGGTATTATGCTTAACATCACAAGCAACAACAAAGCTCATATGCAACATACCTCAATGGATACCAGGGAGAACCCAGCAATGTCTTGCACCAGCACAACCAAAATTAAACAAAATTAAAAAAGAACAAGAAAAAACCATATGAAATAAAAGCCAGGATCCTAGTACCCATCATCAGCAAAGAAAAGAAGAAAGAATTAGATAAGGAGAAGAGGAGGCCCTATTGATTTCACCACCAAAGAGCCCCTTGATGGTGAACTTCCAGAGGACACCACAAGGAGGCTAGGGCTTAAACATTTTGTCCCCCAAGGCCATGTGTGACAAGTCCACATAGATACTAGGAAGAACCCAATAATGCCATGCAGTAAAAAAAACACCAATGCATTGCCACAAATGAAACAAAACAGAAAAAAACAAACCAAAAAAATAAAAAACAAAAACCAGGACCCTAGTAACCACCAGCAGCAAGGAAAAGACAAAAGGAAAGATTAGAAAAGATAAAAGAAAAAACTAGAGGTCCTATTCAACAACCAAAGAACCCCTTGGTGGTGAACTGCCAGTCAGGGCACCATGAGGCGGCTAGGGCTTGGACGTTTTGCCCCTATTTAATTGGTCGCAAATAAGTTTTTATCCTTGGTACACATTTTATGCATGTGATTTGGTCGATGATCCATGCCAATGTCAATATTAACAACTAAATTGTCTTTGCTCAACTGTCCTTGTACAATTACCAAATGTTTGTGGCACAATCGGTATGAATGAATTTACTGCACAAGCTATTGTCAATTTTGGGTTAATCAGTGACGGGAACCGATGGCTGTTGTTTTTCGACCAAGTTTTTGTGTTTTCCATCGCCGTTTACAACCAAGTCGTAGTGTTTGTTGATTATTAAATAATCGTTGCCTTTGTGTAGATTGAAATTTTGTTTGCGTAAATGCTGATGGTTTAAGATTTCAGTCAGTTGCAACCG
>JAQFZU010001693.1:0-12104 GCA_034696185.1 Henia vesuviana | reverse complement strand
GCGGAAATTCCTATTTGCGGAAATTCAGATTTGCAGTATTTCCGATTCGTTGGGATTCCAGTTTGCAGAAATTCCAATTTGCAGTAAAAAAAATTCACATGTGATTTTTTTGTGAGAATTCCCATTTGAGTGTGATCATTTCATCGAAATTCTCATTTGCGAATGATTATTTCGCGCCAAATTATGTGACTCGTGACAGTGATTTTTCCAATGTTGTTTTTAATTGGTTAATCCCATAAGGAACAAAAATGCATGAAAAATATATTTATTAAATGCATTTAAATAAATCTAAAATATACAAGAATTGGCACAAAAATATATTATAAATGCATTTTTTAATGCATTCTACAAGTGGCAATGTATTTTGAAATGCATTTTAAATATGAGGCAATGCATTTGCTATAGCAAAATGCATTTAAAATATAAAAGAATTGGCACAAATATACTTCAAATGCATATTTGTTCCATATGGGTGGTTCACCACGAACTGAAGATACTGTAATTTGCTATATTTCTGGACATAGCACAGATTTGACTGAATTCACGCTCTTCTAGCTGAGTAGTGCGAGTTGGTTTTATTTGACAAAATGCCATTCCATGAATTAAGATGAAAAGCATGCAACTGCACTGACCTTACCCATACCAGGTTGGTCTTTAGACATAGAGGAGAGATCAGGCTTGGGGAAGTTACTTTTTAAAAGTAATTAGTTCTCGTTACAGTAACTATTTTCATAAAGTAATTTCGTTCCTGCAAAGTTACTTTTTTACAAAAGTAACTAGTTATAGTTATAGTTACTGTGGGAAATTAACTTGTTACTTTGAACGTTACTTTTATTTTAATAAAAAATCATGAAAGGCGGAAAATCAAGCAATTTATCAATTGTTGGTCACCCAGAGAATGTATTTAATTTTCAAATAAATTTTTTTAAATAAATATATTTTAAATAATTAGTTTTAACAAAAGATGAGACTTATATAGCTGCTTTGATTGCTCTAAGCGTGCTGCTCGTACAAAGTTTTTGAACACAAAGCAGTAGTGCTAGCGAGTCAGCTAATGTGTAAGTGGCGCCACCGTTTGATAACAAATATTATGCTTCCTTGTGACCTTGTCCCAGAAAATAATCTGCGTTCCTATTCATTCGTATGACGTGACGTCAAAATTACTTGCACCATTATGGTGCAAGCTGGTTGATGTATTTTGATAGTTTGCAGAAGGAAAAAAGGTAGTTTATAAAATAATACGGACAAATTAAGTTCCAAACAATCCTTAACATCCCAAATTTTAGTAGCAGCACAGACAGGTTTGATTTAAAAATTATAACTTAATACAAACACTAATTTTCCAATTTCTATAATAGATCATGGAAGGATCCACAACCGAAATATTAACCCCGCCCAAATTAAATGCTTGGAACATTAAATCTACTCCCCAAACATGCTCGTTAGCAGAAGTTATGAGTGAAGAATTAGCGCAGTCTCAATCATCAAAGAAAAAATTGCAGCCATCGTCAAGTTTGCAAGAGTATATTTTGAAATGATAAAAAATTAAGATTGTATAAATAAAATAATGTATTTCTTTAGGCCTTTCACTGTAAAAGACATTGTTTCGGAAGATTCGTTAGATGGTAACACTGACAGTGATTTGCTTTTAGCCCAAATGATGCAAATGGAATTTGATAAAGAATACGATGAAATGTTAAAACGGAAAGAAGACAAGTTTAATGGCAAAAGCAAAGGTTTTATTTTCTGTGTTGCTTTTAAAAAGTATTGTAAATAGAATTATTACTATATTAAGTATCAATTTCCTTCGCGAATTATCGAAAAATTCCCGAAGGATTTTGTGAACCGGACAGCAGCAGCGATGATGAGGATCCGGAATTCAGGAATTGGGATTCGTTTGAAGAAGGAGGTAAAATACTGAACGAATTTTAAAAATTTTACGATTACAAAATTTTATTCCATTTCAGAAAAAAATTCACCTGTCGTAGGCAAAAATGGATTTACAAAACAAGGCACAACAATTACCACAAAACATGATGCGACAATTTGCGGACGTAGAAATGCGTGTAGAGTTATGGGAGTAAGTGCAATATTTAAAGTGAATCATAAAATTGTAATATTGTATTTTACTACTGTATTAGTTTCCACCGGAATTTCTTACAGGAGATGCTGGTGGTTTTGACATGAAGTTATCAAACAGTGTTTACAATCACCTTAAAGTTCATTCGATGACGGAACAAAAACGAAATAAGCGACTCCATGACAAAACTGAAAAATCGACTGCGGTATTAAATGAAAATAATATTTTATTTTTTTTACTAATTTTTCGTTATCAAATTTGATAAAAGGAACAAGTTTTGGATCCAAAAACAAGACTTCTCGTGTATAAAATCATCAATAGTGGATTACTGGAAAATGTAAATGGAATCGTAAGCACCGGGAAAGAATCAGTGGTATTGCATGCCGAAGGAGGAAGGTAAATTATTCCTATTTAATACCGTTTAAATTATTTTTAAAATATTTTATTTCCAGAACTGAAACTCAGTTGGTGCCTTTGGAATGTGCCTTGAAAGTGTATAAAACAACTTTGAATGAATTTAAATCACGGGATAAATATATTCGAGATGATTACCGATTCAAAGATCGGTTTAGTAAGCAGAATCCACGAAAAATTATTCGTTTGTGGGCGGAGAAAGAAATGCACAACCTTAACCGGTAAAGAAAAATTATAAATTAATAAAATTATATAATACATATTGTATATACAGAATGCAGCAAGCGGGTATTTTGTGCCCAGAAGTAATTACTTTGAAAAAACATGTTTTGGTTATGTCATTCATTGGCTCTGATGCTAAACCAGCACCTAAATTAAAAGACGTTGAATTATCACAGTCTGAATTTGAAAATGCTTATAAGCAAACAATAGATGTAATAATTTGCAATAATTTATATTATAAAATATAAATTTTTTTTTTGTTTTTAAAAAATAGATTATGAAGAAATTATTTTCCGAGTGTAAATTAATTCATGCCGATTTTAGTGAGTACAATTTACTTTGGCACAATAATAAAATTTGGGTCATCGATGTAAGTCAATCTGTGGAAGTAACTCATCCTCAAGCATTTGAATTTTTGTATCGGGATTGTTGCAATATTTCTACGGTAATAAACATTTTTTTAATTTTACTTGTGTTTACATTAATGAATTATTTTTAAATTGTTTCAGTTTTTTTCTAAAGTTACACCTGGTGTATTAAGTGGAAAGGAATTGTTTACTACTGTAAGTGGTCTTAATTTTCCAGGTGAAGGAGCTGAACTTTTGAGTCAGGTTCGGGATAAATTTTAAAAAATTTTAAAAAATTTATTATAATTTTGTAATTATTATTTTTTAATTATGTAGATTCAAGATTTTGAGCGGAACGAAGAATTGCTTACTCATGGAGTATCGGACAAGAATTGTTCGTTTGATTTTATGTTTGATTTGAGTCTGAAAGAAGCAGAGAAAAAGCAGCAACAATCTGAAAACGAAAAGGTCAACGCAACTTTGAATCCAGAAGAGAAACTTAACTAAAATTTGAAGAGGTTTCGAAGCTCTTAATAAGATTGGAATAGATTTGGGTTTCCAATTACTTTGAATTATATTTATTTTAAAATAGCTGCTGTAATATTCATTGTAATATTCGAAGTAAATTTATAAAATGACAACTGCTGTTTATGGTTTTCATTTTGATAAAAAAAAAGTTTTATATTTATAATAGCTGTGTTCAAAGTTCTTTATCATTTGTATAAGTAGCTTTTTACAATCAAAATGACGTCATCCTGCCCCCATTGCAAAAGAAATGACACAAATATGATGTCATTACTAAAGAGGTAAAGAGCTTTTAACGCAGCTAATGTCTCATAAAAGTTTAAAAATAAATTCAAAATAAAAAAAAATTTCTCCCCGACGGGGAATCGAACCCCGGTCTCCCGCGTGACAGGCGGGGATACTAACCACTATACTATCGAGGACATACTGTTTTTGGTGTTTAATGTATTTTAAATATTAAAAATTAATAAGTATTTGTGTTACATAGTTTGTAAACATATTTAAGTTACGATTTAGTAACATAATTTAGAAAATTTATGAGTATGACTTTTGTTACAAATTACGACTGTTTTGGTTATTTTATTTTTATCAGTCTTAATGCGACCTCTCTTGCTAAACCATCTTAACTACCGGTTTTGGTGTTTAGTAAAGCATGAAGCAATGAAAAGTTATTATGTCTTTATTGTTCATTGTCTTTCAAGGATGTTAAGATGTTTATATTTAATAAAAAAATTTTTAAAAAAAGTTTAGCTTCTTGTTAATGGTAATGGTATTCTTTTAAAAATTAAAGTTTACAACAATTAAAAAATTGTAACGTTTCAGTGTTCATTTGCGTTTTTGATTACAGCAGATGCAGAAAAAGTCACAAAAAATCAATTTATTACAAAATATGTCAGTCATCGTCGGAAGAACTCAGTGGTAAAAAAGTAAGTACTCAATTGTTCTATTCGTTTGGGAAACAATTATAATTGATCCAAAATCTTAACTTTTAAGTTACAACTTTTAACATTTATCAAGCGTTTGGTGCGCATCTCGAATACAGTACATTTTTGCGCAAAAACGAATCGCCGAAATTTCTTAAATGTCTTAAGATATAGTAGTTGAAAGACGTTAACGTAATAATCACTTAGCCGAACCATTATCAATGTCATTAATCATCATTTGCTTCAAGACGACAAACACAGTGTCAGTCGATTTGGTGATGATTAACTGGAGACATTAATTTAAAGTCGCGTGTCGCAACTGCTTGTTCAATGAACAATTACACAAACTTTGCAAAACTAATTATCGGGAACACAATGAGTTTGTTTTACACATAATTTGTCAAAAATAAATGCAAAGAAATTATTACATAAAGTTGAAAATCACACCTAACATAAACATATGTTTTTACTAGCAAAAAAAGCTAATTCAATATTAGCATGGTTAGAATAAAGCATTTGCATATTTACATCTACTTATTTATATAGGCTTTAACCGAACCATACGAATTAGATCAAACAGTGCCTTCTCATTGCCCACATCTTATTCGATGTTTTTAAATAGAAAAATTAATATATAAATCATTTCATTCTTATTTTGTGGGTTCAGAAAAACAACACCTTTTGAGTATGAAATTCCAGGAGGTCTGGCTGCAGCTCGAATTATTCATATTTCAAGTATTTCTTTTGAATTTACTATGACTGACGATCGAGTTTTCCAATTGACAGTTCACACATCTGATAAAAAATTTAAATTTTATTTCAATGGGCAGCATTGCTTTGATTATTTTCAGAGACTCTCGCATCCATTAATTAGCATTATGAAGATTGAAGACTCTGTTCAGATTTTATCTTTTTCAATACTTTAGCATTTCGAATTGAATGTAATAGCAGTAAATAAACATTTTAAAGTAAAACGAAGGATAAAAATTGTTTTAAATTTTAGAAAAAAAAAAAACATTCATAAAACATTATAAATGAAACTTTCTTTCGGGTTTAAAAACTTCCTCAAATAAATTTTTAAAGAATGAAATGACTGTGTATATAAAAATGCTTATAGTTTTTTTATGACAGTTGAGAATGAATATATTTTCGCTCATTGTTTTTATCACTTTACTTGCAAGTAAGTCTTGCAGAAATGGTTCATTTCTTTTCAATTACTATCTTTTATGTCTGTGCGTAAAGTGAGTAATTTAGAATAATCTGCTGAAATTATGCCCGTTTTGAGTTGGAAAAGTAACTTTATTCCCAAGAAAACTATTCCAGAAATACAAATCGATTCAAGTAGGTCGATTGAAGTTTTATTTAAGATCGTATAAAAATGTAAGAATTTTTTTTAGATGAAAAATTTCGATATTTTGGAAATTATTTTACAAGATATAGTAATACTAATAATTATAGTAAAAAATCAAAGTAAAGTAACCAAATCTGAAAACCGAAATAATATTTTACATCGTTTTATAATATTTGTGCAGGTCTGTTCAATACGAAAACACTGGAAATGTTTTTCACACAGTAAGTAAGAAAAAAATTGCCATGGTGAAATAAATGAAAAATATCGATCAACGTTAAAAGTTTAGGTTGAAAAATATAACAACTAAAAGCATTGATTTACTGATTAATTTTATCTCATTTAATTGCCAAATCTTTGTGATTTATAAATAGCAACTTGACAGAATAATCAATTTGCAATTGTGCAAAAATTTACAAAATCGATTTTTCATTCATTTTTTTTTAATTAAAAAAAAATTTTTATTTTAAAAAAAATTTTAAATTTTTAGATTTTTTCTTTAATTGGGTTTGATATTATTTATATTGTGTTTGGATGTTTGTGTGCGGCTTTAGCTGGTATGGGACTTCCAATCAGCCTCATTTTATCTGGATATTTAACTGATGTATTTGTCGCTCATCGCATTAATTCTACTGTAGGAAATTCCACTTACTCCACCAGGTATCGCGTTTTATAAATACTAAAATTCCTTCTGACATGTAGTTAATTATTTTGAATTTATAGATTAATAACCGAGCATTCTGTAAAAGAAATTACTAAAGAAATTAATGAATTTGGAATTTGGATGGCAGTTGTTGGCAGTCTGGAAATAATATGCAGCTATTTAATGGTTGTTAGTCTGCACAGCAGTGCGAGGCGGTTTGTACTTCGTTTAAAATCAACATATTTCAAATGTTTACTCAAGCAAGACTTGCAATGGTTTGATAGTAATTTGTTTCTCTCATTCACCACTGTTTTTACAGAGTGCGTAATATAAACAAAATATTTGAAAAAGAAAAACTAAATTTTATATTTCGGTTAGAAATTTCTCAAAAATTCAAATTGGTCTGACTGAGAGATTAGGAGTATTTATCGGTACTGTATCTAATTACACAACGAGTTTGATAATCTCACTGGTATTTGGATGGAAGTTGGCATTGATCTTAATATGTTTGTCTTTCTCCATAATAATCGTTGCAGCTGTAACTTCTAGAGTATGGATTTCATATGGTCTCATGAAATTCAAAGTTTTAAAGGGGTTTTTTTAAAGGTTCAATCAAAACTAACGATTGAAGAAACTCGGGCACAATTGGAAGCGAGATTTGTAGTTGATGAAGCATTAACTCGCATTAGGATAGTTGCTGCTTATGGAATGGGGGAAAAACTAATGAAAAAGTGAAAATTCTATTTTTATGATTTACGAATTTGAAATATTTAAATTTAATTAAATTTAATCCTTAAAAGGTACACATCGCGACTTTTTTGTGCTCGCCAAACAGCAATACGAAAGGGTTTATTTTGTGGATTTGGATATGGAATTTCTTGGTTTATTAATTATGCTATGTTTGCTTTTGCATTTTGGTGTGGAATTAAATTTATTTTTGAAAGCAGACATCAAGGAGTTGATGAATTATTACCAAGTCAGTTAGTTATTGTAAGTTATACACAATCTTTAGTTTAAAATATTTTGTTTTTTTATACGGAATTTTTTTTATCGTTTTAGGTGCTTTTTTGCGTTATTTTAGGATCCATAAACGTTACTCTTCTGGGACCGTATATCGAAGCTATAAACACAGCAATTTCGTTGACTTTAGAGATGGTCCAAATCATTTCAAGAGTAAATTTGCAATAAATTCATGACGTGATCTATTAATATGCACTACTTTTTACTCCTTAGAAACCACCAATCGACTCATCTACAACCAAAGGCGAAACATTGGTTTCGATTAAAGATTCAATACGTTTTAAGAATGTATATTTCAACTATTTTACAAGACCTGAAATGCCCGTATTGAATAATATAAATATAAATATTGAAGCTGGCGAAACTGTAGCAATTGTTGGTAGTAATGGTAGCGGAAAAAGCACTTTATTTTGCCTTTTGCAACGCCTTTACGATCCAACTCAAGGATCGGTAATATCTTTTGCTCTTTACGAAAGTTAGTGTTGTAAATATTTTATTGAGTTTCTGTTTAATTCAGATATTTATTGACGATTACGACATCCGCACATTAAACGTGCGTTGCTTGAGAGAGAAAATTGGAGTAGTTCATCAGGAACCAATTATTTTTGAAAAAACTATTCGCGAAAATATAGAAATGGGAAGTAATCAAAATTTAAAGCAAGATGACATTATTAATGCAGCTACAGCAGCTGGTGTCCACGAGTTTATTACACAATTACCAATGGTATGTTACAGGCATCTTTAAAAGATGTAAATAAAATTATAATAATAATTTTTATTATTATTGTTATTATAATTAACCAGCAATACGACACTGTTGTAGGAGCAGGAAGATTTCTATTAAGTGGTGGTCAAAAGCAGAAAATTGCAATAGCTAGAGCTTTAGCTAGAAAACCTGAAATTTTGTTACTAGACGAAGCAACTTCAGCACTTGATGCTCAAAGTGAAGCACATTTCATGCAACAATTAAAAGTATAATTACTATTTTACGTATTGTAATTTTAATCTAATAGTGTGAAAATTTCCACTTAACGCCAGCTGTGGAAGAATGTTACGAAAATAATAATTACTCACCGAGTATCTGCTGTAAGAAAAGCGGATAAAATTATTATGTTAAATAAAGGCAAAGTTTATGGTTCTGGTACTCACGAATGGTTATTTGGAAATTGTGAAATGTACAGAAAATTATGCGGGGCAGAGGTAACTAACATTTGTTTTGCAAGAAAAGTGAATTATAATTTAGTTATGAAATATTTTATTTAATAGATGCAGACAGCTGAAGATGCAAGTGGGTTTTCAAGTTTACATTGTCGGGCAACAATGAAAAATGCATAATTTTTAAATTATAGATTTAAATTGCAACTGCATTAGTTGGAAAGATGACTCGCTCAAAGGCAAAAGTTCCGAAAGTGAATTTTTATCATCTGTTGAAAGTCAACATCACAATTCTAAAGAGATAGAGGTGAGTGTAATATACTTTCACATAAAGCCTAGTCAACAGTTTTGAATAGAATAAAGATTTTCTTCACACCCGAAGATGTAAAAGTAAAAAATGGTTGGGCGGGTCGTTGAATACAATTTTCAAAAAACATCGTTTTAAAAGTTCTGTCCAATTCACAGTGCAATTTGTGTGAAGAGTAAAAGATTAAAAAACTTTATGCTCTTTTTTTTTATTTTACATTTATGGCCGTTTCGTATATAACTTTTTAAGTAAAAAGAATATATTTTTACTAAGCAAGAGTAACTATTTCAATTGCGCTTATTATGATTTCTGATGACAGTCTTTTAATTTTAAATAGTAATTTTTTTTATAAAAGGCTGCAAATGCCATTATGTTTGGTAAAATTATGCAAAATTATTATGTAATCACCTTACCCCTCCCCCTTCTTGCCAGTGGTGTTGCTTTTGGTAATCAGAAATTCTGGTCAGTAACATTAATAGTAAATTCATGAACACTAATGTAATTTGTTATTTCTAAAGTGCACTCATGAGATTTTCTTTGTTAAATAAATTTTTTAAAAACTAACAGAAAGAAGGTTTATTTGCAAGACTCGTGAAATTAAATTCTAAAGACTGGGTTTTTATTACATTTGCTTGTGTTGGTTCGCTTCTCTTTGGATGCACAACTCCAGGTTATGCATTACTTTTTGGCAAACTTATGCAGGTATGAACTTTTTAATTATGTTTTTAATAATTTTTTAAAAAATTGAATAAATCGATTAAATTAACAGATTATATCGATCACAAATGCTGAGAAAGCAATGGAAGAAACAATTTTTTATTCCTGTCTCTTTTTAGCAATAGGTGCTGTGGCAGGAATAAGTGTTTTTTTACAGGTGATTTACAATACAAATATTTCAATGTACATTTAATCCATTTTAAAAAAAAATTTTTCAAGTCGTTCATGTTTTGTTTGGCTGGAGAGAACCTAACCATGAGAATAAGAAACCTCGTATTCAGATCAATTTTAAAAAAAGTACTTTGACATATTGATTAATCTAAGGAAATTTAAAATTAATAATTTGTTTTCTTTAGGAAATGAGTTGGTTTGATATTAAAAGCAATTCATCAGAAAATCTCAGTGCGATATTAGCAACAGATGCGAGTAATCTTCAAAAAGTAAAGTAGATTTAAGGTCGTTATTAACAGTTTAAATAGTTTTTTTTTTATTTTTTTCCTCATAGATAGTTGGACCTACAATTGGAATTTTATTACAAACATGTTTTTCTTTGCTGCTCTCGTTTGCGTTATCGTTGTATTTTGTCTGGCAACAAGCAATAATTAGCATTCTAATGGTACCCGTTTTAATTATTGCAATGTTTTTTGAAAATAAATTTATGATTGATTTTAATGCGACAAATATCGAAGCGGCAAAAGTAAGTGAAATTATTTCCTACATTTTATTATTACAATATTTTTAATAGATTGCAACTGAAGCTGTTAACAATATAAAAACTGTCGCATCTCTGTGCAAAGAAAACACATTTCACAATTTATATGTTAAAACTCTTTCTCAAGCAGACAAGTGAATTTCTTCTTACAGCTGAATGTATTCATATAACATAAGTTATTGTAAACCCTCTAATTACAGCCATCATAAGAGACGCATTCAAATTCGTGGTGCTGTATTTGGATTTTCTCAAGGAATAACTTCTTTGTCGTATGCTTTAAGTTTATGGTACGGTGGTTTTCTCGTTACGCGTGGAGAAGCTTTATACGAAGATGTGTTGAAGTATGTTAATTGCGAACTGCTTTTGCTCTGTGAAAAATTTTAAGAAAAAAATTTTTTTTTCAATATTAAAGAGTAGGTGAGCTTTTGATACTGGGAACAATGATATTAGGACAAACAATTGCATTAGCTCCTGATTATAAATTGATGTTAAATAGTGCAACGAGAGTATTTAATATTTTAGACGTAGAATCTGATGTCAAATGTAATGGAAAATTAATTGTAACTGACTTTAAGCTCATTTTGCTATTAGAAATTAATTTAATCTCATTCGATTTGTTTCATAGCTCAATCAAGAACATCTGGACATTCAGTTTGATCATGTTCACTTTAATTATCCTATTCGGCCAAATGTTCCGATATTATCAGATTTCTGCAATGAAGTTAAAAGGGGTCAACCGATGGCTTTAGTTGGAATCAATGGTTCGGGTAAAAGTACTTGTTTGTATCTATTAGAAGGATTTTATAAATCGATTGCTGGAAATGTGGTATTGAAAACAATACATTAATTCTCAAAGTATTTTTGATGATGAAATTTATTTCTGCAGTTGGTTGGAGGCAAAGCTATTGAGGAATTGGATCTAGCGTGGCTGCGATCGCAAATTGGTTTTGTAGCTCAAGAATCAATTCTCTTTAACTGCAGTATTTTTGACAATATAGCATATGGTTGTACTGGAGAAATAATAACTTCGGATCAAGTTATTAGCGCGGCTCAGAAAGCTAATATACACAATTTTATTATATCATTACCCGAGGTGAGAATTAAGTGGGAAATAATTGATTTCATCTAACAATTATTATTTTCTAGGGATATAATACTAATGTGGGGCCTAACGGAACTCAATTAAGTGGAGGACAAAAACAAAGCATTGCTATTGCAAGAGCATTAATCAGAAATCCAAAAATACTTTTATTAGACGAAATTTCGTCTTCTTTGGATCTTGAAAATGAAAAGGTACAAGAACCTACTTTACAGAAGACGTTATACAAAGAACTGTGTTATACATAAACCTATTTTTTGTTTAATAGATGCTGCAAGAAACGTTAAAAGAAGCAACGATAGATAGAACAACTATTTTAATAACTCACAATTTGCTTAATATATCAAACCAATGTGTTATTGCTGTGTTACACGAGGGAAAAGTGTCAGAATGTGGCATGCATGCAGAACTAATGCAAATGAAGGGCCATTACTATAGACTTTATAAAAGTCAGATAGTTATTGATTAAAATTCTTGTGTAAGCATTCAAAGCAATATTAAATAACCATTATTGTAATCTCAACAATTAAGTTTATTATTACCTCAATTTACACTTTATCTGCTTTATTATTGTTATTCATTCATTGTAATA
>JAQFZU010001692.1:0-12106 GCA_034696185.1 Henia vesuviana | reverse complement strand
ACACCAAGGTAAAAAAGTAAAAATAAAACGAATTTACATTTCATGAATACATAATGCAAATACACATACAAATAAATTAACTAGCGCACTCTGGGGGGGGGGGGAACAACGAAACTAACTACTCTCTAACATATAGTTGTAACTTTGATAAAGCATCGCTCTTATTAGCTATGGGACATATCTCGGTCCAACGACTATAATCATCAACAAGAGATAAAAAATATCTGTTACCACCTCTACTCGTGGTTGCACTCGGTCCCCATAAAGCGGCGTGTACTAACTCCAGTGGGTACCTCGTACGCAATTTTGCAATTTCCCGAAACGGTCCTCGTCTTATCTTTGTACGAATACAATCATCACATTTTAAGTGAATTCTGGGAATTTTTAATTTAATATTCCGTACCAATTTTTGATTAATTGCGACTCTTAACTTCTCAATGTCTATATGAGCAATTCTCTTATGCCAAAGTTCAATTTTCATGGATTTTTCTGAACCTGAATCGGACCTAGCGTGTTTTCACGCAATACCGAATTCGTATCAAAAAGCAATGGAGTTCGATGATGCCGAACAATGGAAAGTAGCCATCCTCGACAAATTGCGTAGTATGGAGAGTTGGCATGTATAGACACCGGTTTCGCGTCCTGAGAATATTAAAGTTTTGACGAATCGTTGGGTTTTCGCGTTGAAAAGGCACGTCGACGGATCGATCAAGAGATTTAATCGATCCGTGGTCAGGACTTGACCACATTTTCTGGGGAGAGGCGTTGCAGACGTACGTTCATATCAAGAATCGTTTACCACAAGCAATTAATTTAAAGTCAACACCCTACAAGATTTGGTTCAAGAGGAAATCGGATATTTCACATTTAAGAGTATTTGGTTGTGTGGCGTTTTACGTTATGCCAAAAATACGTCGAACGAAATTGGAACCAAAAGGGGATATTGGAATAATGATCGGTTATGCGATAGACACTGCGGGCTATTGTATTTTGGATTGTGTCACAAATAAGATTATTGAGGTCAAACATGTAATTTTCGATGAGAGCCGGATGGGAGTTGAGTGTTTACAGAAGAGTGATAGATTTGTGATTCCCGATCTGGAAGAACCAGAGATAAACGATCCGATCGTGAAAGCACCACAGATGGTTCAGACATGGAGGCGTGAGGAGAGCCCGAGGCAGACAGGGTCCAGAACGGATGTATATTATTATTTCGGAAATGAATCGGTCAAAAATCAAAACCTTAACGATGTAATGCAAACGTGTTTGAGACATAAAATTGTCTGCGACCCCAATGATTTAAATTTTTCGCCGTCACTACGACATCGTTGTTCAAGCCCTGGTAGTTTACCGCTGCTGCCGGAAGAACCTGAATTGGACTTAGTGTGTTTTCACGCAATACCGAATTCGTATCGAGAAGCAATAGAGTCCAATGATGCTGAACAATGGAAATTAGCCATCCTCGACAAATTGAGCAGTATAGAGAGTCGGCATGTATGGACACCGGTTCCCCGTCCCGAGAATATTAAAGTTTTGACGAATTGTTGAATTTTTGCGTTGAAAACGCACATAGACGGATCGATTAAAAGATTTAAAGCAAGATTAGTTGCCCACGGACACAAACAGATTCTTGGAGCGGATTTCGATGAGACCTTTTCGCCAGTGGTCAATTTTGACATCGTTAAACTGTTTTTCGTCCTGCTCGTGACCCTGAAGCACTGGGTGCACAAGCAGTAGGATATAAAATGTGCTTATCTTTACGGCAACATCGATAAGATTATTTTCATAGATTTACCACAGGGCAACGGAAAGATTCCGGATGAAGAAGACTTCGTCTTGAGATTGGACAAGTCTCTCTATGGCTTGAGACAAGCAGGTTGCTGTTGGCATTTCTATTTGGCCAAAGCGCTAATTGATTTGGGATTTGTAGCTTCATGATATTGTCCTTGCATATTCTATTTCAAAGACTGATGCGTTCTATTATTGTACGTTGATGATATGGCGGTATTCGCATCGAGTCAAGAAAAGATCGAAGAAATTTATTCAAAGGTGGCCGGAGTCTATGATGTCGTTCGTTTAGGGCAGATTCGTAAATTCCTAGAAGTGGAATTCGAACCAACGTCAGCGGGGAAGATTTTGCATCAGAAGCAATATATAAGAAAATTGGTCGAGAAGTTTTTGCCGGGAACAGTAGTACCAATTTATGCCCCGATGAATGTAGGGATCGTTCATAAGCTGAATCTAAATGACAAATTAGCAACGAGTCAGCCGTTTCGTCAATTGTTAGGCGCTCTCCTTTTTCTGGCAAATCGATCGAGGCCGGATGTGGCCTATGCGATGGTGACGTGTGCCCAGTTTTCGTCGCGGCTAACGGAGGCGCAATATGGGACGTTGCTGACAGTTCTTAAGTATTTGTTTACCACGATCAATCATAGTATTAATCTCTTGTCAGCCAGGTCGCGGAATTTAAAGATTTATTCGGATGCGTCGTGGGCTACCGGCGTGGACGGACGACGTTCGATTAGCTAGTTTATTTGGTCGATCGGAGATATTCCTTTGGGGTGGCGTCTACAGTAAGAGTACCATAGAGGCAGAATATGTCGCCATGGACTTGGCCGCATCGGAGATCGTTTGGTTGGCTCAGATCATTCGGGATAACTCCAGATTAGGTTTTTGTGACATGATTCCGACATTATACGCAGACAATCAAGCGGCCATGATTTTCGCAAGGAATGACATCATTAACCACCGAACCAAGCATATCAATATTCGGTATCATTATGTGCGGCGGTTGTTGCGTAATAATGATTTCGTTCTTATCTACGTACATTCCGAGCGGAACATAGCGGATCTGTTCACAAAGCCGCTTTTACCTGTAAAGTTGAATACCTATTTACGTTACATTTATTAGTTTTTTTTGCTGATATATCTATTGTAGCTATGCTTATCTAGTACATTGTTTTTCTTATCTTATGTTTATTGTTGTATTGAGATTTGCCTTGATTTATGTAGCTTTGATAAATGATTTCGTATTTTGGGTTTCTTCTTGGACTGGGGGGAGCATGTCCGGAATGGACATCGTCCAAGTTGTTATTTGCCTTATGTTACATTTGTATATTGGGTGTTTGTATTGCCACCTGTGTGTGGTGTTATTGTATATATTGTATAAGCTTAAGGTTATTGTTATTACTATCTTGTATACCTTGTATTATTGATATCCTGGTGGGGAAGTCCTCAAGTAAGTTGAAGGGCTTTTTGCTGGGGATGTCACTCAGAACGAACAGCAATATCTGAGCTGTCGGAATAAATTCTTTTCTTCTTTTCTTCTTTTCTATTACAATGTGCCTGTAATTTACTGCGATTGCGAACAAATTCTCTTATGCCAAAGTTCAATTTTCATGGATTTTTCTGCTTGTACCGTGATCAAATCCTTTGTACGTTCAGCTCGCAAAGTATATAACCTAGCTCGTTTAGGTATTTTGAATAACTCATGTTTAGGAGATTGTAATATAAGTTCGCTATTTTCACCACTGAATCTATATCCAGATTCCGTTAAAGTTCCCAAACTTATTAGGTTCCGTGTCATTGTTGGTACCAAATAAGTGTTCTCAAGTTTCAACAGGTGAGTTTGATCTATGCCATATTCCAATCGCAGGACTACCAGTCCTATTGCTGTGGCATTGGTTCTCCCTTTTCCGAGTTTCACTACTTTGCTTACTGGACTTAATTGAGAAAATAATTCTTTATTATGTACGAAATGGTGAGTGGCGCCTGTATCTAGCAGAAAATCGGAATTCCCAATAGCATTCTGTGCTTGTTTGATTTGATGTACATTTGAGTACCATCCCTCTATTGCATCTGGACTATTGCTCTTTCCTTGAGCTGCATAGTTCTGCGATCTACGTCCACTTGTTTGTCTACGACTTCTCCATCGGTTCTGTCCAGACATCTGCCGTCCTTTTTCAGGTTGAGCTGTGTTTTTCAGTTTTCTCGGACAGTCCCGAGCAAAATGACCACGTTGGCCACAGTTGTAGTAAATTATATCGTTCAGGTCATTCGATTTGGATTGCTGACGATCACTCGGACGTGGGCCTTGGTATCTTGCTTCAAGTTGTGGAGCCTTATAAATATTTAAGTTTATAACACGAGTAGGATTTTTCATTGATTGACCTATGGCCGATTCCCTCTGCCTCGTATCTTCTGACATGAGGGCTTGTCGAACATGTTTGGGAGTGAATTCTTTATCTGCTAATTGATACAAATTTTGTATCAAATTTGTAAAGGTATCAGGAATACTGGGTATCATCTGTAAGCTACAAGTGATTCCCGTATGTCACATCCTGCCGCATTTAATCTGGACACAGTTTCTTCTAATTTCTTAAGTTAAATGGCCATCGATTCAGGGGGGTGTAATCGGTTCGTGAAAAAACTAGTGGCCAATCTTCCGATTAGAGCCTTCGATGTCGGCTGAAATGTTGCTTTCAGTTGAGTCCATGCTTCTTTTGGGTCATCAAACTTGCGCAGAAGGGGTTTCACACCTGCTTCAACACTCAAATAAATCGTGGATAACGCTTTATCACATCTAAGATGGTAGCTATTCATTGCCTCTGATGTCGAATCCTCTTGTGGGGCTGTCTTCTTTCCGTTCACTAGGGTATACAACCCTTTCTCCCGTAAAAGCATAATCATGTTATACTCTCATTCGTTATAATTTTCAGGGCCAGCTAATTTGGGAAATCGTAGAATGTTTTTATTATCATCAGCCATTTCAAATGATCTGATGAAGAACGAAGCACTTGTATCACACTTTTGTAGCACACAATTGGTTGTTGTACAATTATTTACTGACCAATGCTGTGAAATATATCATTCCCGAGTTGCAACTCGGAAACCTTGGATCAGGGCACAGCCTAACTAAGTACAAAATTTAGTTAATAAGAATAATTTATCATCAGATATTTATTTGGAATTAATTAGATATAAGCACAATATTGGTATGAATTAATATCAATTCTTTTATTTTTGGTGAATAAAACAATTCCGATGTAATAAGATATTCAAATATTAATGATGTAATGAAATGTGTTTTTTTGGATTGTTAACAGAGATTTGTTAATGTTTTTTCAAAGGACATCTGGTGGAATGATAATATTAGCCTTCAGCAATGTCTCAATGTATTGTTTTTGAGTGTTTAATCATTCCAGGGAATGACTAAGGTATGAAAATAATTTTGTAAAATACTAATTTAAAACTTTCAATAAAGGACCGTTGAAGTGATTTACTCAAGTGCGTAATTGAACATTTTACAGGGTTTTTTCTACTCGAAGTCTTCGCTCATGTTTCGATAATTGGAGTCGACTAAGTTTAAATATGTTCTTTTGTGACAACATATCCAACAGACAGTAAGTTTACAACCGTATTTTCCCTGTTTTACCCCTCGTAAAATTTTCGATTAAAGTGTAAAAATTGGTTAAGTGATTGCCTCATGTCTTCGAAGCCCAACAAGACACATAAAGTTTTGTTGCTTATTAATTTTGCAAGCCTACTGTGGTCGGTTACAAACTTCATTTTCCTGTTTTTATGAAAAATAAATATTCGTTGTAAAGTGTACATGTTTTCCCCCCGACTGAAACGATTATTTCCCCGCAGCGCATTGGTGTGCAACAGGCAATAAAATACTATTTTTTTTGCCACATGTCGTTTTCGTGTGTTCCGAGCCCCACGGGCAACATATACGAAATTTTCCATGGCTTAAAATTTTTCAGCGTTGTACATGATTTTTATGGTTGTGCATAAAGTTTTTGTCTGGTTAAAATTTTAGTTGTTTGAAATTGATTGATTGTTAACTTTGGATTTAATAAAATAGGCATCTCAATCTCCCCAATAAAGAGAAATTGTCAATTGGCAATTTCCATGGAGAAGTGTCTTGTTTTAGTTTTTATTTTTCAGTAAACTAAAAGGTTTTTCTTGATGACCTTGTTTCCCTCATGTTTGAAATATCCCTTGTACGACCTTGGAGGGTCCAGTGCAAGTAACATAACGTCATCCGCATCACCCCTGTCACGAGTTTTACAATGAAGTGAGAGAGCCAAGTTGAACGCCCAGGGCACCACATTGTTTGGTTCCCCACCCCAACTGATTTTTTTTTTTTTGCGATTTTTCTTTAAATTTAAAGAGAAAAGAGAAGTTAGGATTGATGAAAAAAGTTTTTTTTAGTTCCTTATTTGTATTTTTTTTCGGGCCATACATAAAACATTTTTTTGGTTACAAATTGTTATCTGACCATAGTAATTTTAGAATGTGAATTTTTGGGTACAGAATTTAAAATTCTCGCGCTTCCTTTATACGTTCATAGAACAAAGGAAGACCGCCCCATTGCAGATTAAATTCCAGTTATCGCGAAGTGGGTCAACCACCAGTTGAAAAAGGTTTGTTTTTTTTCCTTTTTCAGAAAACCCCCTTTTTGAGGCGTGTTGCCTTGATTTTTGATTTTTTTTGTACCAATCCCTGTAAGGAATTTGTACACCTTCGTTTGTTTTGTTTTTTTTATATCGAGAAAACAAATTTTTCCTTAAAAGTAAACAAACAGGTTTCTTTCTTTTTTTTGGATGGCTAAAATTTTCCTCTTTTTTGATTGATTTTAAAAATTAATTGATTGACAGTGGCATAGTTGCCCCGTATAACCCATGATTTTATATTGCCCCGATAAGATGACTGCCCCCAAAATACGACTTTGACATTTATTCATTTGAATAAATTATTTGGCCTCAGGACGTCACGCACCAGACTTCCGTTACGACAATTCCGAATGAAGGCAGTTGCCACTCCGATTGGAGGACCGCTGAAGAATTAATAATTAAATTATCTTTTTATAAAAATGTTTTTCAAGACCCTCCAAACCCAGAAATCCCAGATTTCAGGCTCGGCGATTTACACTGATGGACTGGCAAGATCCTGCCAGTCATCATCACCGCCTTGGATGGCCACGAGCCCTATCGAATCCGAAACTGGTTCAAACGGGCCGTTTACCGACGATGGGGAACAGAGCGAACCCTCATCTCGCTGTTTCCGCAGCACCTGCACAATACACTCGAGAATGCGATCCCCACAGAGCTTGATCCCCCTGCCCCAATGTTTCACCCCTTTCTCCAGGAATGTTACAACAACAACGTCAGCCCACAACTCTAATTGGCCGAATGGCAGGGCCACCCGGATCGACGACTCGAGTTGCAGGCTGCGAGTTTCGCAGCCTTCCTACGAGATAAATCATCCGTGATTTTCTTGCCCCACTTCATCTCTCCCTTCATCAAATGCAGATCGCATTGAACCCACATGCAAACAGTCGCATCTCCCTAGAGACGTTTGGCCCAATCACAACGCAACAATTGATGCATAAGCTGGCATTTGCCCATGTGTTAGACGTGGGTCGACACGCAGGCCAAAAGGTCACCTAGCAGCGAAGACGACGAGAGGCTGCCGCCTCCTTTCACAAACCTGCCCCGCTGAACAGTGATGAGCGAGTCCGCTCACACTCACCCAGCAAAACCAACAGGTCTTGCTAACCTTCCTGTCGACCCCCTGGTTCGGCCAGCGAGTCTGCTGCTCGTGCCCAATCTCTTTTCCCCCGCGACATGCAGATCCTACGACCCTTCATGTCTGTCAACGCCACCCCGGCAACGCATTTGCCATCCCCAACCCTCGGTCGTGTATCGCAATTCAGCGCAATTGCGACGTGCACTTGAAGCGCCGTTGTCAAGCCCCACCCTGTGCACTTGCACCCCCGACCGACGCCCACCTACAGTACGTGGAAACCCTGCGACAAATGGAATCCAGGTACGAGGATACACGTCGCATTGCGTTAGTTCCCTCTACCCCACCTTCCCCGGTACTAGAACGCAAGTTTGAAATAGTGCCTAGTAAGACCGCAATGGCCGATTATGACCACCGTAATTTCTACGACTCCTCTCTTTACTCCTCGCTCGCGCCTGAGCCACTCTTTCCCCAGGCTCCCCACGACGCCCCCGAAGTAGTGCAAAGGCAGGCGGTAGAGCAACTTCGCTCTATCGACGCTGCGAGATTAATGCTCGCTGGAATTACCCCGTTCCAGCATTCCTGCATCAAGAGGGCAACACTCAGAGTGTTGCGCTTGCATGCGGATCTTAAAATTCGAATCTCCCGATGTGAGCCCGCATCATTTACGGCAGTTTCGTCATGGGCAGGAGGAAGCCTATGGCTGGGTTCTGAACCCATGCTTTTTGTTGAGGTAAAGTTATTTAAAATAAAATATGGAGTTGTAAAATAAGTAATCTGTGTTTAATCATTATTTGACTATGAACACTATTGACCTTACAGCTTGAAGGATGCACATAGAATGAATTTACATAAATCATAAAATAAAAACTATATTATTTACACAATAACCACCTAGTGACAACATTAAATAAATGGCATTATGGAAGCTTGATTGGACTAATCATTTTATTGTTTTAACTTTCATAATTCCTACATCAATTTTTACACTTAACAATTATAAATAAACACAACATCTACATTGTCTCCCGTTTGAATAATTTTTATATCATTCAAATATGGTGTTAGTAAATGTATACGGTCTTTAGAGATTCGTTTAGTAAGAGAATCAGCAAAATTAAGTTTTGATCTGATGTATTTAATCTTGAACAATCCAGCTTCATACTGTTCCCGAACAAAGTTTATTCGAATAGCCATATATTTGGTATTATTATTCTTTATTCGACTTTTAATATTTTTAATTGCTCCATCATGATCTGAATACAATATAAATGGTTGATTATTTATGGCTTTGGAGATTGTATCACATTCACTCAAAAAACCTTTTAACCATAATAATTCCTTAGTAACTTCACTGCATGCGAAAAGTTCAGCATCCTGTGTGGATAATGCAAATAATGTTTGTCTACAAGAATGCCAGAATATAGGATTATTTTGTCCAATAAATCCAATATATCTCGTTATTGATTTTTTAATAATGATATCTGTTCCCCAGCTTGCATCTGTATATGTTATTATTTGTGCATCTGAAGTATTCAAAAAAGTTATACATTTATCTCTTGTAGTTCTTATGTAGTTCCACAAATGTATTAGATGAGACCAATGTTCTAGGTTTGGTAAATTATTAAATTTTGATAATAAGTTAACTGTAAATTGTACATCTGGTCTTGTTTGACGAGCAAGGTAACTAAGACAACCTATTAAATTACGATATAGTATATCTGCAGTTATTTGTTCTCCTTTTAATTCATACAATTTATTTAAATTTAATCCTATTTTCATTGGTTTATAACATGCATAATACTGTATAAATGGAAATTTCTCTTCAATCTTCTTAATATAATTGATTTGAGAAAAAACTAATTTATTATTAGTTTTTTTTAATTGAATACTAAGGAAAGATTCTATATTCCCTAAGTCTTTTAAGTCAAAAGCTTGTTGAAGTTTTTCTTTCACTAAATTTATGATGTCATCATTTTTAGCAAATACCAAAATATCATTGACATATATAACAATAAGACTGTCCCAATTTAATCTATATACACATTGAGTTGATTTAAAATTCTTAAATCCCAATTTCAACAATTCTTTATTTAAAGTAGTATAACAAGCTCTTTCTGCTTAATGTAGCCCGTATAATGCTCTATTCAATTGCCATACGTTATCTGAATTCTGTCCATATTCCTCAGGTATTTCCATGTATGTTTCTTCCTCAAGTTTACCATAAAGGTAGGCACATTTTATATCAAGATGTATACATTGCCAACCTTTTTGTATTACAAGTAGAAATAATAATAATTTGATGATTGTTATATTCACAACTGGTGAATAAATATCCGTATAATCTTTGCCATATTGTTGTCCAAATCCT
The DNA here is from genome assembly GCA_034696185.1 of Henia vesuviana. Taxonomy (NCBI): domain Eukaryota; kingdom Metazoa; phylum Arthropoda; class Chilopoda; order Geophilomorpha; family Dignathodontidae; genus Henia; species Henia vesuviana. The sequence goes on along the minus strand of JAQFZU010001692.1, from coordinate 2,205 downwards.
TTGGCATCAATTCTGAGCTTGTGACGGTTGTTACTGCACTGTCGGCTAGACACGGTCCCTAGCGCGACAGATTCATAACCACCGCCACATGTGAGTAAGTAGAGACATACGCGTGACCGTTTGTGTGTGTAGACCTTTATTATGGTAATGGCCGCGACGCACCTCACCGTGTCGTTCCCATCTACTCTTTCGGTTCGCCAGCTTCGTGGCGATAGCCGAAGCTATTGCTACGCAGCCATATTACTTTGCTGTATGCATCCCGGCTACGTGGGGTGGCTGTACATGCGCTCAACCGCCATGCCACAACCACCGCGTCCATAGCACCACATCCTGGGCAGCCCCGTCCATCGTAATGACGGTAGGGACAGCCAGATCTGCACCGCCCATCCTATCGCTAAGATAGTCGGTTGCTGACTGACTGTCTCTCGTGGCTGAGCCTCCCAGGCTGAGTAAATGGACGCGTAGATCGGGGGTTCGTACTGCCCTCTAGTGACAACTGGTCACAATTCCCCCCTAGTCGCATTGACCAGGGCAAGGCAGCTAACTACGGCAGTACGAACGGGCGAGCAGGGGTGAGGCGAAAACGACCACACCAGGCACACCATTTAAAAAAAAATTTTGGGCGAACTCAAGAAAGCGGGTGGGCCCGAGCGATGTAGTGCAAATCGCGGTGGCCTTAAAACAACGATAAATTTTTGAAAATAATACATACAAAAATTAATTTTTTTGAAAAACAAATGATAAAATTATATAAAAGAAGTAAAAAAAAAGAAATCGAAACAGATAAATAGTAAATAAAAAAAATTGAAAACAACAACAAAAAAAAAACACCACACGCAAGTGGGCCGAATCATCTTGATGAGTGCCTCTGCATGGGTTGACAATGGCGATGGCTTCTTGCTGTTGTCTTGGCCGTCGGGAAAACAAGAACTGGAACTCCCAGTTTGAAAAACAAAATGTCCGGCGGCCGGGAAACAAAACATTGATGGTTCGGGTCCTGGCTCGGACCTCCGATGGCACAGGAATCCTGACTCGAATCCCTATGATAAAAAAATAAAAGAAAGGTGGGGGATTTTTTACTGAGGAGAGGTTTTCATCTCCTCGGTAGTAGAAGTGGTAGTCTCTTCCGTAGACAAGAGGATAATCTCATCGATGGTTGATATGACTACCTCCTCGGTAGTTGAGATAGAGATCTCCATCGCGCCTGACAGATTCTCTGTTGGAGAATTTGTCGGTTGCGGCGATGGTGATCTGTTCTCAGGGGTTGGGGGGGTCAGAGTGGGAGGAGTGGGGGGTGCCGAAGGCGTCTCCCGTTCTTCCGACTCTGTGTGGGGAGTTGGTGTTGCAGGGGGCGGTTCCTGCCTCTCCGGTGTTGTGGAAGGAGTCGGATCTGCCGTCTGGGGCACCAGGCTCTCCATGGAGATGGTCAGAGTTGGGGATACAAAAATCAGTGGTGGTCCCTGTATCTCCGACTGTGAAAATCCGGGGAGAGCTGTTGTTGTAGGGAGAGCGGAAAACGCAGTTACCGTTTCCCGTTCTTCCTCTGTTAGAGTTGTTCTAGGAGGTTGGAAGGTTGCGGGTTGTGAAACTCGCGCTCCCCAGCCTTCTAGAGGTTGTTGGCTACCTGCTGGCAGATTAAGGGGATTGGTTGAGAGTTGAGAGGTTCTCTGTCCCTCTGCAGCCAATCTTCTTTCCTCTGCCCGCATGGCCTCTACACGGTTTAAAAAGTCAGGTGCCTGAGCCGGTGGTGGTGGTGCATCCGTTGCCCACTTTGGTGTATGCTTCGGTACCTCGTGTCGCGGTGGTATCGGCCAGTCGCCATCATAACCAGGTGAGACTCTAGATAGAGATGACCATCCAACGTTCTCCTTGGTTATGATGTGTCGCTTGACCGGTACTCCATACGAATCTAATTTGAATGGGGTGCCCGAAACGACAGCTTGTAGCGGCAGGAGCCGTTCCAACCAATCGTTTGCTGGGGACCCTATTAAACGGTTTATTGCGAGTATAAGTTGTTGTGCTCGCACACAACGACGTGGTGGTGTTGTACCATCGTCTCCGCGTCTTAATAAGGCGCTTGAGATGATCATGATGTTCTATATCCGCCATCTTGGATTCCAAATGTGCAAAAAAAACTAACTGCTGTTATTATTTACTGTGTAACATACATAAGCTAGTTTTTACTAATAAAAGATAATATAGCTA
>JAQFZU010001691.1:0-12107 GCA_034696185.1 Henia vesuviana | reverse complement strand
AAGCACTCGTCTTGTACATCGCGAAAAATTGCATTCGGGGCACAAATGGAACAAGTTTGATACCGAAAAACTCGTCTCAATCTACGTCCATTAAGACCGATGGATGCCGCTCGAACTCGAGGAACCCCGAACAGCCGACTCGGATGCGTCCCACAGGGGCCATCAGAGGAGTGAGCGGACAGTGAGGCCGAGGGAAAAAAAACTATCAGCGCATGGGGGATCGTAAGAGACGCAAAAAGCCGCGTTTATTGCTTATAACAGGAACCAATCGCAGTAAAACGAGCGAAAACGATAACGGGGAATTTTGCGAAGGAAATGAAGAAAATTCAGAGCGTGAAAAAAAAATAAGAAAAGAAAAAAGAGATTTGTCTCTCGATACCGTCACCTGTTGCGCTTTTGTCCATCTGCCCGTTCTTTTCGATTCGATGCGAAATAAAAAAAAGAGAATAACGAATAAAGATCGAAATAAAAGTCGAGTCTATCGCAAACTCGGTCGTAGGATTTCTTACCTGCGATTCGTCCACTTGCGGTCGTGCGTTGGGAATGGCAAGTCACGCGCAAGGCTCACCTGCACCTCGGGCGCACGCGCATTTCGCGTGGCATTTTGCGTAAAGAAAGCGAGACGATGTCGATTCGGGCAAACGTTGGTCGGCAAATGCGCTGTCGCTCATCTCGGCCCGACTCGCGTATAATTTGCTACAAAATTGCCACGAGTGGCTGATTAGTGACGAGGTGAGGCGCTCGAAATTGCGCCTCGTGAGTGGCGCCTTTGCGAGCACGCATGCGCATTCTTTCTGCTTCCATCTCGCACCACAAGTCGAGCAGTTGTGTACGAGCGTGGGTAGACCATCGATTTACTCGCTCTGACTGATGCGTTGGCTCAGATGTTTGGTCATCGCGATGAAATTATGAGCCGCGCTCGCAACGTGTAAACACGCGCGCCTTCTCTTTAACGTCTCGTTTCGCGCGAGAGCCTCGGGGCTGCTGCGAGTCGTATATATTTGCAAAATGATTTCGGCTCGCACGCACTCGCTGCCCTCCAAAATTGATTCCTCAACTTTATTTCCCACTCAACTTGTATCTCTCCCACGAAACAACCGCGAGTGCGCTTTTACTTTCTTTCTGTTTTCTCGTGATAAACGAGTTCGCGTGCATTCCTCCGAGACGAAGGACAGTGCGGCGCGCATGATATATCGAATGGCAAATTCTGTTGGTTCGAGGCGCCCTTCGTATCCACATTTCCTCTTTATTCTCCTCTTACCTCCGCTCACTTCTCGCTTGGCTTTTTCCACTTTGCAATCGGTTTATCTGCAGGCAATCAACTCGGGGCGCGACTTTAATGCACTTTAACCGTACCTCATCATTACCGACATTACGTGTCGATCGTTCGACGTCGACCAATCATCAAAGTGTGTGGGTTCACCTTCGTTTACCACGTGTAACGTTCGCTGGAAAATAGAAAAAAAAAAAGGAAAATAGAATCGAGTTTTTGAGAGTTTTGACGTTTGATATGCATTGAAGCGTGTCGTATGTGTTGGCAGGCGCAGGCTTTCCTTTGCCAAATTGCACGTTCCTATGATGGATGACTTTGTTGGTCTCTAGCGGCGACCCCATCATATGGCTCTCGTAATTACTGCTTCTTGGACCTTTTCGCCTTCCTCTTGCGTGATATACAGAAAAAGGGCGGCCGATTTTCTATTCCTCCGCCTACGTTCTCAGCCGTATTTGCGTGCAAATTTATCTTTCCTGCGTTTTCCATCAATATTCAATGCGACGCTTTGCTTCTTTTGCTTGACAGTTTACTTAAGCATTTTTTTTTTCACAAATTTTCTTATTCAAACTATCTTTAGGCGGGATAACTTTGTTTCTTTCGTTTTTTTTTTTTTCTCAATCGATACATCGATTTTTTTTTCCTTTTTTTTCTACTCGATTAATTATCGTCGTTCGTTTGGTTTTGATTGCGATTTTAGCGAACGTGCGATTAATGGTTTTTTTGGGGTTAACTTGGTGTCACTGATTTTTTTTTTTTTTTTGTACTCGTTCGTGAATGATTGTTTTTGTTTCGATTGTTTTGTAAATGTACGTTTTTATTTTCTTTAATCATAGTTGTTATTTGTCGTTCGTTTCCCGGTTGTCATTATTTTTACAGTTTATTTCGACAACCGTTGTTATGGTCGGTAGCAAACTACAATGGATTTTTCCCAATCAAAAATTGAAGGAGATGTGACAGTTTAAAGGTTTGATCGTTTTGTACTTTTAAAATTCCAACACAGATGGCGCTATTGGCACCGATGTCGTTGGTTTTTTTTTTTTTAATTTAATTTTTTAAAAAATAAAACGTTAGATTTAGTTTATTAAAACTAATTAAACGATTAAATAGCAAATTTAAAATATAATAATTATTTTTAATGTTTTTAGCTTTGTGACGTCGAATTCTTTTATTTCGACTAACCGAAGATCGGTACTCGACGAGAGTCTTGCGCAGAAGAGAAAATCGATCGCGAGGTGAGAGCTGCGTTTAGTTATTTGTCGATTGCCAACGTCGATTACTGCCATATTCGCATCGCATTTGTTTTCATTTAGTAGTCGAACGATGAGCTCGATGGAAAACGCAAAAACAAAGAGAGATCGATTGAAAAAACTTCGAGATTTACAACTAAAACGAGTAAGTTGGACATTTTGATCGATGATACGATAAAAAAAAGTGTTAACTGTCGGACTAAATAAAAAAAATGTTAAAATGTGTTTGGCAAACAGAACGAAGCACGCAAACTCAATCATCAGGAAGTCGTGGAAGAAGACCGAAAAAAAAAATTACCAACAAACTACTCGACGAAGCAGAAGTACCTCGAATGGGAAATGGAGGACGACAAAAAAAGAAAAGTAATAAAATAAATAAACTGCGTAGAAAAAAAAATTAAAATACGAATTTTATTCAGGAAGCTATGGAAAGAGGCGATAGTTACGAGCTGGTCAAGTTACTCGACATATCGGCAAACACGGCCGACAGATTGGAAAACAAAAAACGAAAGAAAAATCCCGATCCCGGTTTCGCCGATTACGAACAGGCGACCGCGCGCCAATACGACAGACTCGTCAAACAGATCAAACCAGACATGGACGAATATAATGTGAAAAAAGACCAAATGTTAGTCGGAAAGAAAAAGAAAAGAAAATTCTAATTTGTCAATTGATTTCGTTTCGTTTTGCAGGGGCGAAGCATTTTACGCTGGAAAAGATACGATTTTACAGGGGATAAACAAAGACTCGAAAGAAGGAATCGACAGAATGGTTGAAGATTTAGAAAAACAGTGAGGCTCACGGTTTTCGTTTTTTTAATTTTCCAATGTTTTCCAATGTTTATTGAATTTTAATGAATTTCGCCAAGTTTTTCTAATTTAATTTTTTATTCATTTTCGTTTAGGATCGAAAAGAGATCGAAATACAGTCGTCGCCGCATGCACAACGACGACGCCGACATCGATTACATCAACGAAAGAAACATGAAATTCAACAAAAAACTCGAAAGATTCTACGGTCAATACACCGGCGAAATCAAGCAGAATCTGGAACGAGGCACTGCCGTCTAAATCCGTTTTACGATATTCTCGTCGATTTTTCGCATTAAAAAAAAAAATCGGCATCCAATTAAACTCGAGAGTACATTCGATTGATTTATAAATGCACCGAATAAGCGAAACGAAACGGATCGATGGCGATTAATTAAGTCGGAGTCGCCCACTAACGAATAAATATTATCGTGCCATTACACGTGTCGTTCGATAATTATTGATAAAACGGTCGGGCGCTGGATTAAATTGTCCGGTGTGGCAACGTACGAGAGGGAATTAACGACGTGATCCGTGCGATCAATAGAGCGACGGGGGCGCAACATCTCGAGACGCAGGTGGCGAAAGGATTGGAGTCTAGAAGAAAAGAAAATCTCGTCATCTTCGCAGCCCGTCTAAGTGCCAAACGTCCCTCGAGAGAAATCAAGTGGCTTAATGCGAATTCCGCGCTACCAACTTTGCTTAATTGTCGAGTAATCGAGTCGAAACCGAAGTGAGAACAAAACTCCGACATCGTCTTCGCTCTTCGTTTTTAGCGATTGCCAAAACACCGTTTTCCGTTACCCATTATCAGTGTACGTTTTTTAAATTTTTTTTTTTTAAACTTGTTAAGTAGTAAATGGCAGTCGGCGACTCTTAATTTGATGGTGGCGAGTTATTAGGGAGGAGAATAAACGTTGGGTTTATTGGTTTTATTTTTCTTTTTTTTTTCACTTTTCCAATTCAGTTGCGCAGTCGTGTAATTAGGATTCTTTTGAAGAGCATCCAATGCGTTCGGGCTAATTTCCTCGCGCTTTTCTAACATTTCCCCACGTTTTACAACGCCTTCGACTATGCAAACTATGATCGGAATTCGAGCCGCTCGCTTTTCTCCATCCTCAAAATACAGTCCCGACTTAACCCCGTTTCCAAACCCCGATTGTTCTTCGCTGACCGTCGTGCCATTCCACAAAAAAATCTTCTCACGATACTTAATTATTAGCATTTTTTTTTTTTTTAAATTCGCGCTCGAGTATCGGAAATCTATAAAATATTTACGACTTATTTTAAACTAATGCATTCGTTTAAAGCTCTCGTAGGCAAAGGGGGAAAAAAACTCGCCTTTTAATTTAACACGCTCGATTAATTTATTGAAATGGGCCGGTGTTATTAACATAATTATCACTCGAGTTTAATGAAGTGAAAGTCGATTTTCTTTTTACCTTTCGTTTTTATTAAGACGAATTTTAAACAAAACTCGTTTCTTTTTGTTTACATTTTTCTTTCCACTGACTTGTGAGATATTTTCGACGCATTCAAAACCCACATTCGCCCGCAGTTGCCACGGTGCTTTACGCCGTATGACGTCAACAAATGCTCGATGGCGACCGTTACCAAGCAACGGTAGGAAACTAAGCGAATGTAGCGGCCCGGAGGTTGTTACTAACGTGCGGAGCAAAGTCAAAAATTTGTTGTCGTAACCTCGCGAACGTGTCGAGCGAATTAAAAAAATGTTTTAACGAAACGAAAATATTACTGGGAGTCGAAATTGATGAAGGAAAATTTGGTCGATCGAAGGAATGGCAAACGGGATTAGAGGAAATTTATTCGAGTGTGGGTAAATCGTATTGGTTTTGCCGCTACCGCGCGCGCGTGAGAAAATTGGCACAAATCAATGACGGTGGTTTGTGTAAATAACGCGATTAATAATTGTCCAAATAATTATCGCATTATCGTAACGCAAACATCGACCATTCTTTCTCCCTCACGAGGTTCGGGTCACGTGATTATTCTCCGAGGGCTCGTCCGTTCCTATGATTCCACTCGGATCACGTTCGCTGTTTCGAGCCGCATAAAAATGGGGGGCGCAGCGGCCGATGCATCTACTTTATGCGTCCGCAATTACTCATGTATGCTTTCCTATTTACTTGGTTTTTTTTTTCTTTTGTCGAATGCATTTCGATCGGCTGCTTTAATCGTGCCGCCACCAGGAGTCGTGCGAATACCGCCGATGTTTGTTTTCGAATTGCGCCACTCGATGTCTCTGTAGTCGAGCGGCGTGTGCCGAGTGCCGAGTGCAGCATCGCGGGTTGGAGTGGCGAAGCGAACGTCGTCGACCCGAATCGGACCGTTGTTTTTCCGTGTCGAATGTGCCCGGCCGAAGTGTGCTCGTCGGAGATGCGGCAACGGCCGTCTTTCGTGCAAAATGCGTGAGTTTCGCCAAACGCTCGACGCATGCATTTAACGGCGAGGTCGTCGACAGGAGCATGGGGAAGCACTGCCTCTCGCCCGTTTTTCCCCCGACCCCCCGGGTGCTTAACGAGACCGAACACCGACACCTGTCCGGATTAATGCACTGACGTCTTGCTACTGCAATGAGTAGCGGATTTTTGCACGATCGTGGAATGCAATAACGGGTGAATATTTTTTAAATTCTTTTTTTATTTTTATTTTTTTTTTATTTAAAAAAAAAACAAAAACAAAACAAATGGAAAAAAAAATGGGGAAATTTTTTTTCGTTAAGTTTTCGATATTAAGCCTAATTTCGTCGGAGCTACTCTACGGCTTTATCGTTCGGTACGGCATCGTTTATTGCGTTTCCCTTTAAGTGTTTGGGTTTTTAAAGGGGTGGCTGACGCAAGTTGCGCGAAGCCATTGTGATGGGCAATCGGGAGACATGTTTATGGCCCCATTGCGCGTGGCCAGGCATGGCAAAACTCCCTCTTGCGTGCAAGTTTAGGGCCAAGACCCCTCTCTCAATCTCTCCGTCTGTTTCTGTTTTTTGTTTCTCTCCCTCCGATTTCTCCCCACGCGCTCTTTTTCCCTCTTTTCACCCGACAATCGTCAACAATTTGCCCACATTTCATCCAAACCGGTTGGTGTGGGTTCGGCCGGGGTCGCGCCGGAGGACGAAGAGGAGACTGCGCCTCGTGACGGTAAAATTCGTTAAATATCGACAATGACGTTGCCCGTCGTTGTTTACATTTAACGCTAAGACAAACAAAAACGAATTAATAAACACAAACGCTTGTTTTTGGTGGTGGTGCAATAGTTTGCGTTTATTATAACGTTATCGTTAATCGATCGCGATTTACATTCTTTGGCACGCTATGTTTTTTTTTTTTTCTTTTTTTTTTGTGACGCGCCCGCTAATTATTTATGGCGTTTAATGTGCATCGTTGACGGGTTCTCTCGACACGATTGTTTGTCGGTACTAATCCGTCGCAACTTTTTTCTTTTTCTTTCGCTTTCCACTTTGCTTTTCGGTTTATCCGTCGATCGATGACTCGTCACCAGTTTCACCCCCAAGTGGCGTCCTTATTCTCTTTACTCGCGCTTCTATTTTTGTGTTTCGTTCTCGCCACGCGTTAGCGTTAGCCAGGGTCGCGCAATGACGTCAATTGAAATTGCTGCTGACGTCATTCCTCAACGTTCGTCCGTCATAGCCTCACTATCGGCATCGCATCGTCGCTAACCAAGTACGTCGATCGGCATTTTCGACGCACTACTACCTTTTTCTAGACCGCGAATTAGATCGAGGAAAGGGAGGAAAGTGGGGGGAGGGACGAGGTAATGGCGCTTAACGTCCCCAGCGGCTAGCTAGGCCTTGCGGGATAGAAGAAGTGCAATGCCACACGAATAAATTGAGGCCAAGTCTCCTTCGGAGACACAAATGTCCGAGCGGAGGTGTGTGGGCGGATTTCTAAGTTTTCCCACGTCGCATCCTCCAGTAATTATTTAATGCAGGTCCTATTTCTACTGCCACAGAAGGGAGGTGGAGTTAGTCTTGCCACTGCAAATTTTCCCACTCTGGGGATCTTGGACGCAATCCGTTCGAATTTTCTTTCCAACAAGTTTCGAACGAAAGAGAAACTCCTCGATCGAACCTGTATCTGTCGAGTCGTACAACAATTAAAGCGCAGTAGGCATCGGAACATCGACACAAAAACTGCAAAAGACGTCGTTATTTTTGCCAAGAGCGTAGTTATCCGAGTGAGTGAATATTTTGAAGTTTCCGTTTCAAACACGAGAAGAGGTAAAAAAAAAAAGAAAAAAAAAAGTTGGCTTTGCCCGACCGAGTTGTCAAGGGCTGCGGAGAGGAACGTCGTCTGGAGGCCATTTCTAAACCTCGGTCGGTTTCGACTCGTCGTGCGCAGGAAACGTGGTCGGAACGGAGGAGTCCTTGGGGAGAAGCGTGTCTGATGTGACGCGCCACAGCCACGCGGCCGGGAGCGAGACATTGTTTGGCTGGCCGAAAGTGTAAAAGGCGACCGATTAGTCGCGCCGAACGTGCAAAGTCGACAATTTGCCAATGGATTCGTCAAAACCTGTTGTTTAAGATGCACTTTTGCTCGGTCGAGTCTGTTTGTTGGCGGATCGCGACTTCCGTCTCATTAAGTCCATTAATCCGAGGAAGATTAATTCTCGGTTGTGCGCAGGCGCAATTAGCGCCTCGCCTATCTGGCGGGTATTTCACTCCTTTCTTGCTCCTGCCTCGTTATGCGAATCGAGGCGAAGACATCGACGCGTCCACACTCGTTTAAGGGTCTCGAGCCATGTTGGCGTTCTACGCTTCCTTATCTGGTGGCTTCGATTCAATTACACAAGTGAGTGCCCGCTCCATTTTAAACTCATTCAACACACGTGAACGAAGAGAGAGGGCGATGACGGCGAGTGATGCTGCGTTGCCATGACGACGCGATTAAGTCGCAGTTGTACACCGAATGGTTACTGATAACCCGCTGCGAGTGCGGGTCGGATGCTGCGAGCATCAATCCGATGACGTAACAAAGCGTTAGGCTTTTGAATTTTTTGCGGGGTGAGGAGGGTGAAAGAAGGTGAAACGATGGAAACCGTAGACACTTAACGTGGAGCCGAAGGGGTTTATTGGTCAGCCGAGTCACGCTTTCGTGCTGGGTTTATTGCGCACCTTTGCACCTGGATCCAATCAAGGGATTTGATCAAGCGGGCTATGATTGATCGAAGCCGGCAAGAGTAACCGAAGGGAAAAAATATTTAGAAAAAAAAACAATGTTGGATATGGAGGGTTTCGCACTCACTCAGGTTCTGATGGTGACGTCAATTGCTAAAGAATTCTTTATCCTAAAAAGTATTTTTTTTTCTTTTTTATCCTGGCAATTTATTGCAAATGGGGCAAATTCTTGCTCGGGCACTGTCTTCTTAAGCGGAATTAAATTTCTTTTCCTATCGAACGCGACCATTTATCAAAAGTCAGGTTTTTTTAGGGGCGGCGAAATCGGTTAAAAAAAAAATTTTTTTAATTTAAAAGACAGCGCACAACCACCGCTCGATTTCAGTTTAGTGTTCGTCGCCGACTGCATTCTCAGCTCGCACTTATTTCCGTCGAAACTAATTCGGGGTGACGAATTCGACCGCAAATTTCGAATTCTGACCAAACCCGAGGGAGGATATTTGAACTGCCAAAAACGGCCGTGGATCGAACGTCATCAATTCGACCTTCAAAAACCCGAACGCCATTATTCTTTTATCTTTTTTCGTTTTAAATGGAGGCGCACGTGCCGTTTCTGAGCCAAGAAGAAAAAAGAGTACTCGCGTCATTCCGAAGTAGTTGGCAGCAGGCGGCACCACTCCGGGCCGCCGCTCGACCTCCTCATCCTCTCGCACCTGCGCTTTTGCGGGGAAAGGGTGGCCATCTTTTGCCAATAACCGCGGATCAGTTTTCCATTCGGTGCCTGTTGATGCGCAGTCTCGGGGCCCCTTTTTCCTGACACTTGCGCTCGATGCGTTCTCCGACATTGGCAACGAGCGAGACGTATCCGATGGTTCGTGCGCCTGCGAGTAATTTGTGCGGACATTGCGGAGGCGCCATTGAATTATGTACAAGAAACGGTCCTACACACTCTCTCTCTCTCTCTCTCGGATGTGCGCCGCGGGTGGGGCGTTGAACTTGACTTTTTATTCTCCATTGATTCGCTCGAGATACCGACAGCTCGGGAAAATTCGCAAATTTTTTTTCTCTTCTTTTATGTTTTTTTTTTAAAATTATTTTTGTTTAAACGAAATTGGATTTGAGGTTTCGGGTTAATCTTTGAAGAAAATATTGATCTGAAAGCGATGCTTTGAAAGATTGGACGAATAAGATTTTAGAAATCAAGTTTTTCTCGCAAAATGGAAGTACTCGTTGCTACTGGTATTTGACGATGCACCAATCGACCGTGCCACAGTCGAAGACAGGAAATTGTCGGGTTTTTAATTGGAACCGGAAAGTGGCCCTGTTTTAGATTCTTAAAATGCTACAAAGTCGGTTTGGTAAAGAACCTTGAAGATATCCGCTGGAATTGTGGTTGCACGGCTCAATCCGGAAGTGCTGTTTGCACTGCAAAAAAAAAGAAAAATCGATTTGGGCACGAGTTAAATGAAAATTGACCGATAATTGAGAAGCAAAAGTCTACAAACAGTTATTAAACGTGGATTTAATGTTAATATTTTGCAATATTTTTCTCGATTGTTGACGATAAAAATATGTTTCAAACGAAATTTGTTCGAATAATTCTTACGCCTACAGTAAATTCGATTTCCTCTAATATTTACAAGCGGTAAACAACGACAAAAAGAGTTTACGCAGTGTATAAACTCGATTACAAATGGCAGTGGCGTGCATCGAAACGGAACCGGTTAACTAAAGTAACCGATTTTCATCAAATTGTCGCGTTGCTTTATCGCCTTTAACGTTGTTTTTTTTCACTGGATTGAAACGTAAATCTCTTAATTTGTGTCACTAATCTCGGCTAGGATTGCGAAGTGGTGGCCAGCAATAATTTGTCCTTTTATTGTTCTCGTAGCTGATTTTGCCACCGAAACGTTTACCGATAATGACGTATCAATTGCTGCTTATCTCGTTCGAATCTCGCATTGTTCTCGTCTTTTCTCGTTACCTTTTTTTTTTTTTTTTCTTCGACAGACGAATCTCGATCGCAATGCGTTTCACAATTTTAATTGGACCATTAATCATTTACAGGTGGTAATAGTAATTTTAATAACTTTAAAGTCAATGATTTACGAGCGTGTTCTGCAACATTTTACGATTTTTTTTTAAGAAGAATTTGAGTTAAAAAAATAAATAAAATAAAAACATTTCCGAACGTAATTTTCGTTTAGCGAGAAATAACTTTGATTTATTCAATTTTGTCGGCATTTTATTTATACATTTTTTTGTTGTTATTATTTCGTTACGCGATACCTACGTGTAACCAGTCGACGTTGAATTTTTAAAATATCATTCGTCGTAGGAAAATGTCGCGTCGTTGAATATTTCACTCGCCACATTTTTTTTACCGAAATTGGAATTTGAAGAAGAAACACTACTTTCTTCCAAAATACGTGAGTTTGTGTCAAAAAAGCTTTTAACCGACGCTTCGCAATACTTTTCATTAACTTTTTCTTTATAAAAAGCTGGGAGGAAGAAAAAACGTGGAAATATCAATATTTTACGGATGAGTTTGAGAAGAGAACTCGCGATTTCATTTAAAATAAAAAGAAAAAAGAAATGAAATTCTTTAAACGCAATCGTGAAATATTTGAATGACAATATGTAACAAGTTCCGGTGTAAGTTTGGGAGTAAGTAAAGTGGGTGTAAGCGACAGTCGGAAAGTGGATTAATGGAACAAATGAATGAAATTTCGGTCGAGTCACAATAATGGAGAGTTGCGAGTCACACACCGTTCCACATCCTCGCTACGTTGCACGTGCGAGTATCGAGGTTCCTTACTTAATGCCCTTGGGTCGACGCCATCTCATGACTTCTCTCGAAACCTTTCCTCTTCCACTACTTCTTTTTCTATTTCTCTGACGAGTAAATGTTATCAGATTTTTTTTCTTTTTTTTTTCTTTCCTCGTTTCATTATCCGTATACAACCGCCACACACTCGGTCGCTCGTCCGGAATACTGACGTCGTCGAGTCACCGAAATTTGACGTGCCAAAGCGGTGACGAGCCACTCGTCACGTGCTTCGACGCGGGTGTCGAAGAGCGCATTCGCAACGACGACGTTTGCATTAAAACGCATTTCTTTAAACTAACTCGATCGACTTTCGTCGTGCCAACCGCGATTCGATTCCGAGGCGAGTTGAAATCTGATGGAGAAATATTTGGACTTCCGGTTTAATTACGTGCGCGGAAATTCCTTTTCGTGCAAACGTCGAAGGTTTTTCGCGCATGAATCGTTCGGCATTAGATAAACGACGATTTCAACTCGTTTGTTTTGGCTTTGAAAAGTCAAATATAAATAAATTGGGCAAACACGACGTGTGAAATCGATTTTTTTTTTCACCGGCTTTTATTTCTTAATCATTCGATTAAATAAAACACGCAGTGAAGGGAATTATTTATGTGCGAATGCACTCGAAAAAAATATGAAAATGGTGGTCCCCACGTATTCGAGTACTGCTTCGTCGCCTTTATTCTAATGTGGTTGTGTACAGGAGATACTAAAGCGCGTCGTCATTGTGCCTTGGTCTAATCTAACGGCGTAGCAGAAATAATGCAATTTGCTTTAGCGTGTTGCAACGTGGGATATA
>JAQFZU010001690.1:0-12109 GCA_034696185.1 Henia vesuviana | reverse complement strand
AATTTTTATTATTTTAAAATATTAAATATTTTATAAATAATTTTTTTATAACCAATTTATTAATTATTTAAAACACTAATATTGATTTTACTATTAAACTAATTAACTCTAATGAATTAATTTAAAAGAACAATACTGTATTAACTGCATCACAATAATTCTAATTAACCAATAAAAATTGTTTTAATAGTTAATTATCATTTATTATCAACCTTCTTAACTTGAATTTCAAATATATTTTACACATTTTGCTGCAAAGATGAATCTGAAACTCTCACTGTTTTTCTATAGCATCTTTATATCAACAATCCGTGGAGCTGAAGATGACGAGTATAACTTTTTATATAATAACAATTTTATAATAATTTCATATCAAAATGCACTCTTAGATTATGTCAGCTTTATAATTATAATTATAATGTTTTTTTAAGATGTTGCAAATATTACCAATATTTAATAATCAAATTTTCTATTTATTAATTTAATTATGCTAATATCGATACTCATGATGATCATTTCCCGATATTTTCACCCGAAAATATTTTTTCCGGCAGATAAATTTTAAAATTGATTGAAGTTTTATTTGTTTAAACAAAATGATCAAACAGAGATAACTTGTCAAGTGAAATATTATTTTTATTTTGTGAAAATTGTTTTACAGAAACTTTTATCGTAAATTTGAAGTAAATGGGAAAAAGATTTCTGTTTATCAAGTTCCAGTGACGTTGTTTGAGGCACAGTCTTTGTGTGCTACACTTGAAAGCGATTTACTGGCAGTTGACGATCACGAGGAGTTCGATGAGATTCTGAAGGAATTGAAAGAGATAAAAAGTAAATTCAAATAATTAATTGATTAAGCAATTACAAATTATTTAATTGTTTCTTTCACGGTTTATTTTTTACTTTTATATAGTTACAAAGTACTGGGTTGGTGCGTATAGATATTTGGGCGATGACAGCCACGATAACTGGCATTGGTTAGCCAACGGGAAAAAATTTGATTTCGACCGGTGGTGTCCCGAGAACGACGACAGTCTAAATTATGCTGCTATCGATCTTGACTCGGAATGTTGGAGTTTGGAAAATTGGGTTAAAAAGCTTCCTTTCATATGTCAAAAGAAAATTCCTACTAATCCACCAGACGAAGATCCAGAGGAAGATCCAAAGGAAGATCCAGACTATCCAGAGGAAGATCCAGAGGAAGATCCAGAGGAAGATCCAGAGGAAGATCCAGAGGAAGATCCAGAGGAAGATCCAGAGGAAGATCTAGAGGAAGAGAGCGAGAACACGTGTGGCATTGAGGTTGCGGATCAGACCTGCGATAATCTTAAGTCACACACAAACTTAGTCAAGTTTTTAGTTTGGGCTTTGACTTTGACTAAACCTTGAATATGAAATTGTAGCTTAAATAAATTTATTTGGTTTTTGGATAATTGTCAAAAAATTTGTTATTTAATTTAAATAAAAATTATTAATGAGTGTAATGTTTGTGATTTTACATAATAAAAACCAAAAGCTTTTTATGTGACAATTCGATGGGGAAAACCAAGATGTAGTAGTCCGTATACTGACACCATTTGATGGCCCTTTTTTCGCAGATTTACCAAAAATTCGAAACTTTTCGAAATTAAAAAAAAAATTAGAATTATTAAAAAAAAACTGGCAGCCAATCAAATAATGCAGGTGAATGATATCATAACCTTTGCATCATCTATCGTGAGTCGAGTCAATACTTGTCACAAAACATGTTTTTTTTTATAAAATCCTATCAGTTTATGATCTTTTTAAATGTCAAATAATAGTACTGTAGTTTCTCAGTTACTACTTATCCTAAAGTATTTGTAGTATACCTTTGTTTTCTGATCGATCAAAGGGGTTTTTAGGGGTTTGTTTTTCTGAGTCATGTATAGATTAGTCTGGAGGCAGTGTTAGTAAAGGAGCAGAAGGAGTAGGATTGTTTTCACGATAATATGCTCCTTTACATAATAGTTTATTGGCTTATTCTTCGAAAGTCCAGATGGGATAAATCCGTTATATTGCTGCTTTGCATTGGCCATTGCATGTTGTCTTTTATCAGCAACTGGTGTATTTCTTGTTCTTGTTTACTCTTGAATGTTGGAGTTTGGAAGAGTGGGTTGAAGAGCTTCCTTTCATATGTCAAAAGAAAGTTCCTATTAATTCACCAGAAGAAGATGAAGAATCACCAGAGGAAGATGAAGAATTCGTTAAATTGCATTTTAAATATCATAATAACCTTTCTTTTGAAAAAAACTGAAAATTGTTGTTTTAAAAATGAAATGTGTTAAATATGTTTAATGAGTCGAATCGAATTAATTTAATATTTACTACATTCATTTACTACTTAATTGTAAATTTGTTGTGTTCAATTTGTGTTGGACAATTCCTCAATAGCTGCAAACAATTTCTAAAGATTATTTTTTGTTTATGATAAACAAATAAATAAATAAAACAAATGACTGAATGAGACCATGGAATTCATATGCCAACCCGTGCACAAAAAAGGCATCTTCATATCAATGAAATAAGCTCATATAAATAAAAATCCATTTGTATGTTACAAGTATTCAGATAGAGCGTCATAGCGAGCATCACTGATCCTCTTGACTATAGAATATTTACAGTTATTTTCAACTGTAAATAATCTATGGCTCTGCTATATGCAACATGTGCACATGCAAGTGTTGCATGTGCAGTTTCTTCAATTTCTGTTTTGGAATGTCATTTCAATTTTTCTATTTTGTATTTAATTGTTTATGAAATATTAAATATGTTTTTTTTAATTGAATGATGTTTATTTAAAAATTGATATTTAGTTTTGTTGTGGTTTTTCCTGTTGCTGTGACTGATGATCAGATATGCAAAAATTGCCATGTTTAAGAGTAATTTTTTAACTAAAATCGATAACTGGCATTGGTTAGCCAACGGGAAAAAATTTGATTTCGACAAGTGGTGTCCCGAGAACGAAGACAGTCTAAGTTATGTTGCTATCGATACTGACTCGGAATGTTGGAGTCTTTCATATGTCAAAAGAAAATTCCTACTAATCCACCAGACGAAGATGAAGAACCACCAGAGGACGATGAAGAACCACCAGAGGATGATGAAGAATCACCTGAAGAGTCCGAAGAGAGCGAGAACACGTGTGACATTGAGGTTGCGCATCAGACCTGCGATAATCTTAAGTCACACACAAACTTAGTCAAGTTTTTAGTTTGGGCTTTGACTATGACTAAACATTGAATATGAAATTGTAGCTTAAATAAATTTATTTGGTTTTTGGATAATTGTCAAAATTTATTGTATTTAAAATTTGTTATTTAATTTAAATAAAAAATGTTAACGAGTGTAATGTTTGTAATTCTACGTAATAAAAACCAAAAGCGTTTTATGTGACAATTCGATGGGGAAAACCAAGATGTAGTGGTCCATATATTGACACCATTTGATGGCCCTTTTTTCGCAGATTTACCAAAAATTTGAAACTTTTCAAAATTATAAAAAGAATTAGTATTATTAATTAAAAACTGGCGGCCAATCAAATAATGCAAGTGAATGATATCATAACCTTTGCATCATCTATCGTGAGTCGAGTCAATACTTGTTACAAAACATGTTTTTTTATATAGAATTCTATCAGTTTATGATCTTTTTAAACGTCAAATAATGGTACTGTAGTTTCTCAGTTTCTATTTATCCTAAAGTATTTGTAGTATACCTTTGTTTTCTTATCGATCAAAGGGGTTTTTAGGGGTTTGTTTTTCTGAGCCATGTATATGTTAGTCTGGGAGGCAGTGTTAGTAAAGGGGCAGAAGGAGTAAGATTGCTTTCACGATAATATGCTCCTTTAGATAATACCAGCATTAGTTTATTGGCTTATTCTTTGAAAGTCCAGATGGGATAACTTTTCGGCCTGCATCGCACTCAATCGGCCGCCGTTCGCAGACCGTCGCACCCACAGACCTCTGCTTCGTACCCAACCGGCGGCCGGTCAAGCACCTTGCGCGGCCGAAAGGACAGCTCGGTAGGCGCGCTAGTTTCCGAGCAACATGCGTCCGAGTTGGACCCCCTGGTGTATTGCTGCTTTGCATTGGCCATTGCATGTTGTCTTTTATCAGCATCTGGTATATTGCTTGTTCTTGTTTACTCTATTGATGGCATATGGAATGCCAAATGATTGCTTTTTTATATATACCATAAGTTTTAAAAGTTTATATACAAATTAAAGTTTATACATATAATAAATTTAAAATAAAATAAAAAATAAAAGTATATACTTATAAAAATTTAAAAAGTATATTCAAAAAATAAATTATATATACAGTATATATGAGATTTATGGTTATAATAGTAAAAGAAATTTGATCAATCTTATAATTAGATGTTTAGACGATATAAGTATTTTTTTATAACAAAATTTTTGGACATTCATTGATGGTTTTTCTAAGCAATAGTACTGTAGTGTGTTGGCTAATCACTCCACGGCACAATTTTCAATCGCTTGATTTTGCGCAATCAATCGACCAAATTCAAACTCGGATTTTTCAAAATCCGAACCATCGATTTTAACCAAAATTCGAACCATCGATTTTAACCAAAATTGGCCCTCATTTAGTACACCTCCTGGGCTATGTCGGGTTTAAATTTCATACCCCAAACTTGTCTCGTTCCAGTTTGGCAGCCTTTCGAGCATTGCCGCTGAAACTTTAAACCATCGCCTGTCAATGCGGAGTTTTTAATCTCGGAATCCAAACCACTTTTTGTAATAAAATTTACACACACTAATTACACTTTTTGCAGTATATTCGATCCGAATTTCAGACGCCTTTTGTACGTTGTAAGTATTGTGTGTGTCAATCTTGTTTCTAGTTGCAGCTATACTAAGTTCTGTGGGAATCTTTGCCAGTACAGAATCATATCTGATTGTTAAATTTTTATTGTTGTTTGTTTCTTGTAACTGTTCCGTGTGTCAAGTGATTAGAATCCTGATTTTAGTTGCTGCTCTTGTAGCCAATTGTATTGGGTTTTCTGTGGTTTTCCCAATAAAGAGACGAGTCGGGGATCTGAAATTTGTACCAAACATACCCCAAAGAGTGTACTGATACTGTGTAAAATTTTATAGAAATTGGTAGTTTAGATTTAGAAAAATTCGGGAGTGAAAACAGCATTGACAGACGATCGTAATACATTTAAGGTTTCAGCGGACATGCTCGAAAGGCTGCCAAACTGGAACGAGACAAATCAAAAATCTAAAATTTAAACCCGACATAACCCAGGGGGTATACTAAATGTGAGCCAAATTTTGTTAAAATCGAGGGTTCTAATTTTGAAAAATCCTAATTTGAATCTTGGAAAAACTTGGAAAATACAATTGATGAATGACAAAAATTTTGTTCCATAATGGCAAATTAATAAAAATGAAGCACATTATTTGCATTTGCTTGAATTGCTTCTGCAAATTTCTGCTCATGCAAGAGTTGTTGTCTTTTGTTTCGGGTTTAGAATGTCGTTAAAATCACTGGAAATTTTTAATTTTTTGCATCATGTTAATGATTATAATATCAGATTTCAATTTTTATTATTTTAAAATATTAAATATTTTATAAATAATTTTTTTATAACCAACTTATTAATTATTTAAAATACTAATATTGATTTTATTATTAAACTAATTAACTCTAATGAATTAATTCAAAAGAATAATATTGTATTAACTGCATCACCATAATTTTAATTAACCAATAAAAATTGTTTTAATAGTTAATTAATTTCTATTATTCAAGTTTATTTATTTTTCTTCATGGAACAAAGATACAAAAAAATGGATATGAAAAATATCATATATTATTACGTCACAAAACATTATAATAAGATTTATAATTAATTTTATATTTTTAAAATATTGAATATATAATAAATTATATTTTATGGATAACTTATTAATTAATTTAAACAGCTGTTTTGAGTTTTAATAAAATTGATTAGAAGACAATACTCGATTAATCAAATTACCATAATTTAAATTAACTATAAAAATAATGCAATTTATTATCAATCTTGAATTTGAAATTTCATTTCAACTTTTTACTGCAACGATGAATCTTAAACTTTCAGTGCTTTTCTGTTGCATCTTTATTGCAACAATCTGTGGAGCTGATGATGAGTATAACTTTTTGTATAATAATAATTTCTTAATATTTTGACAAGTTTTATATCAGCTTGAAATTTTATTCGTTAAAACGAAATTTCCAACTCAAAGTTCGTTGTATCGAACACAAATACTGTTTTAGGCTGAAACAGGGCCATTAGCCAGAAAAAATTTCAATTACAGATCAAACCTCACTATGACGAACCGCGATATAACAAATTTTTCGATATAGTGAACTAAAATCTTTGTTAATTAATTCCACGCTAAAAAATTTCGTTATAACGAATTTCAATAAAACAAAATTTCGTTTTCGTTTTCCATTTTAAAAAGGTAGTTTATATGTACATTGTTTGTAAAAATGTGCCAATGAACCTAATATGTTTAATTGGATTGATTATTTGATTTTAACTAACAAAAAGTTTCCCCGGGAAGTGTAAAAAAATTTCGTTATAACAATCATCTCCGGCTTAAAATAGAATGTTTTAAATATTTTCTCCATTATAAAAAATTTGTTATAGCAAACAAATTTTGTATATCCCTTGCTGTTCGTTATAAGGAGTTTTGACCTGTAATTAGACCTAGCCCCAGACCTCAAGGAGAATTGAAACAATCACATAAAAAATCTAACATTTTTATTTTGAAAAAATTTTTCTTCCAGTTCCAAGTCCGGTAAACACAAACTAACGGAGAGTGAAATATATTTATATTCGGAACCAAAGACATTATTTCAAGCGCAGAGCGAATGTGCTGCACACAACCGCGATTTACTGGCAATTGAAACTGAAGATGAATTTAATTCAATTCTGGAAACATTGAAAGAGACAAAGGAAGGTAATTAATCGATTAAAAATCATCTAATCGTCTATTTGATATACATTTTTTCTACTTTTATAGTCACAAAACACTGGATCGGCGCATACAGATATTTGAGCTATGACAAAGTCGATAACTGGCATTGGTTAGCCAATGGGAAAAAAATGGATTTCAACAAATGGTGTCCGGAGAATGATAACACTTTAAATTATGCTGCTTTCGATTCTGAATTAGAATGTTGGAGTACGGAAGATTGGTCTACAAAACTTCCTTTCATTTGTCAAAAGAAAATTCCTACTAATCCACCAGACGAAGTTAAAGAAGCACCTGAAGAAGCACCCGACGAACCATCTGAAGAGACATCTGAAGATCCCCATAAGACCAAGACATGTGAAATTAAGGTTCGGAGTCAGACCTGCGATAATCTTAAATCGCATAAAAATCTAATCAAGTTTTTAGTTTGGTTTTCGACTTTACCAAAACCTTAAAATATGAATTTGTAAATGAATAAATTTACTTGATTTTGGATAATATCAAATTTATTGTCACCATAAAACATTTTACTTAATTTTAAATTGGAAAACAAAAAACAAAAATCTTAAAGTTTGAATTTTCGTGCCAATTACGTATAAAAAAACTAATTTAAATTACTACTGGTCCATTAACAAAAAACTTTTTGATATGATTATCAAAAAGCACAGAATTCATCAACAAAACGATCTCTCTATTAATATTATAGCTGCCAGCAGCTGCAAGACTATCATTTTTACCACAAGTTTTATTTTAACTGGACAAAATAATATTCAGATTCAACAGATGTGTTTATTTCACTAGTGATGCAATTTGACTTATTATTTGCAGTTGAAAACGAAAAACAATTTTGAATTGTAACTTATCTTTATTAGATTACATAACTATTCTTTTTCATCTTTAAATTTCATTTGAAAATCCCAAATATCATCCCATAATTTCTCCTTACGACTACTGATATCAACAAATTGCTTCTGACAAATAAAACTCCCATGTTTTATATCGCAAGGCCAATCTTCCCAACAACCATCATCTCTATATGGAGTAAACCCGGCACAAAATTCGTTCTCTAATTCCCTATTTCCTTCTCCGATACAAAAATTAGTGTAATTAGCAATTTTTTGGGTGCTCCACGTATCCCAATTATGGCCATCGTCGGTGTGAAGTCCCAACCACAAAGCTGTAAGAAAAATGTGATAAGGAATTATGTTAATGATTTTTAAATAATAATAACGAACGTTTTCTATTTTCAACGAATTGTTTGAAAATAAATTTATTTTCTTCCTGATCTGCAATGGTCACCAAATCCAAGTTTTTTTCATTACAAAGTGATTTCGCTTCAGCCCCATCTACTTCTTTAACGTAATAATAATAAAGTTTGTTATTACGTTTCGCTATTTCTTCATCCTCCGCTTGCGAGTTGACAATCAAAACGTTGGCTATGAAAAAAGATAAAAATAAAACTTCTATTTGCATTTTGACGTTTTGCTATGCAAAGTGAATGTGATTATTCAAAGTGAAATGTTGAGTGAGTTTTATGTTATTATTTTTGTTTATTTCTGTTTTATTCGCACAGATGTTCGATTATGTTTTCAATTGCCAAATGGTGTAAAGTGGAATTAACTCAAACTATCAATTTCGCTCAAACTACATGCGAAGTTGGTGAAAAACAAATTATTTGATGTTTTATTTAATACTTTTTATTTTAAAAGTGATTGATTACTTATTATTTTGATAAAAAGGGGTTAAAATTTTGATTAATTTTCTTATTTGCTTTGGAAATTCAATTCATATTCGAAGTAACTTTATTAGCCATTTCATTATAAGAAACCAAAAATGATGTGATTGGCAGTGTTGTAATTGTGGAATTATAATTTGAGATTGTTTCTTAATATGATGTAATGTTTTAATTCGCCTATAGATGGAGTAGAAGAATGACGCAAAGAGAGGAATATATAAGGAGGGTTTTTTACGCGGGAATTATTATTATCTCTGATAATGTTGATTAAGACACATGTAGTCAGGTGAGCAGAGCCTGAACGAAGGATGCAACGAAGAAATGACCCCACGGTAATCATTACTATTATCACTAACATGTTAGTGATAAAATAGTGTTAGTAAACAGTGTTAGATATGCACATACTGTGTATCACTTGCTGGCGAATGGTGAATTACTAGCAGCATCAGGTAATCACATATATTGGGGTTGGCCTATTAAAAAACTACTGCATAATTGCAACATAATTGTTATTATTATAATAAAAATTAATTAAAATAAAAGAAAAGTTAAATTTAAATCAGGTTAATTTGTTTAGAAGCAGTAATGGTAGTAGTAAATTGGTTGGTTTTCTTAATTAAATAAACAGTAAAGTCATTTTGATAATAACTTATTTATTTTAATTTAAATTCCAATCTTTATTAATTATTACTCAACTTTAGTAAGTGTACAGTGGAGTTCCCATTCCCATTTGCCACTTAAATTAAATGTTGTCCCATTTTTAGCTGGAGCTTCAGTTTGAACCTGACAAAGAAAACTTCCACGAGCTGAATTACATGGCCAGTCCTCCCAACATCCTTGTCTGTAGTCAGTTAATCCAGCACAAAATTCATCTGGATGTTGTCCAGCTCCCTCTCCTTCACAAAAGGCAGTGAAACCAGCTTTTGAGTCTGTATTCCACCAATTCCATGTATGGCCATCATCAGAGTGGGCACCAATCCATAAATCTGAAATAAATAAATACAAATAAAGCAAATCCACTCTTTAAGTAATCAATTTTGAATAGAAATCATAACCTAAAATGGTGACTTTACTCACCTTTACTTTTAAGGTGCTTCAAAGGCCACGGATTCTCTGTTGCAGGAGTGCCAAAGTGAAGTACAACTGCAACACGCAACCATTGTGGTTCCTATGACTTGAATGAGGCTAAATCGTTCAATTTGGCGTTGTTATTGTACTTTTTATGTTTCCTTAAAATAGCGAGAATTTGTCTAATATTAGAACATCTAGAACATCTAGAACGCCTAAAATTTAATACTATACAAAAAAATTTCTCAATCAAGTCAATTTCATAATTTATTTATTTATTTCTATTTAAGTTCCAATCTTTATTAATTATTACTCAATTTTATTAAGTGTACAGTGGAGTTCCCATTTGCCACTTAAAGTAATTGTTGTATCATTTTTAGCTGGAGATTCAGTTTTAGCTTGACAAACAAAACCGCCACGAACTGTATTACACGGCCAGTCTTCCCAACATTCTTGTCTGTGTTTAATTAATCCTGCACAAAATTCATTTGGACGTTGTCCATCTCCCTCTCCGTCACAAAAATTGGTGTAATCTGCTTTTTTGTTTGTATTCCACCAATTCCAGTTATGGCCATCATCGGAGTGAACACCAATCCATAAATCTGTAAAAAAATAAATACATAAATTGAAGTTTATCTATCCATCAATTAATTAATATAAAATAGAATTTAAAACAAACCTCCTATATCTCTGAGAAATCTATTGTATATGTATTTATTTTCGTCTTTGTTTGCAATCGTCACTAAATCCAACCCGTCGGCATTACATTTAGATTTCGCTTCATCGGCAGTTGCAGATTCCTTGTAAAAATGATATTGTTTTCCTTTAAATGTAACTTTTTGTACATCAGCTTTGGTGTTGAATAACATGCATTGAGTGATGAAAATGATGAAAAATAGTTGTTTCAGATCCATTTTTGCACTTTTGCTATATATTTGGGATGTTGCTTTTATACTATTTGGATATCAATTTCAGATTAGATTTTTTAATTAATATTAATTGATAACAACTGGACATTTATTACTTTTTTTCAGATTGAAAAAGTTATCGACATTATCTAGTAATTTAAAAAGGTTAGAAACTATTATAATTTAGAAAAATTAAAAATTAATTTCAAATACCACTTTTTTTTCAAGCTGAAGTATTGAGAAATTTTTTAAATGAAATGGTATTAATTGAAAATCAGTAGATCCAAACATTGATTTTGTAATAACCAAAGTATATTAGTTCATCTGAAGACTAACAAGAAATTTTTCATTGTCATTTTCAGTTGTTTTTGTATAGTTTG
Source organism: Henia vesuviana (assembly GCA_034696185.1). Lineage (NCBI taxonomy): Eukaryota > Metazoa > Arthropoda > Chilopoda > Geophilomorpha > Dignathodontidae > Henia > Henia vesuviana. The sequence continues at coordinate 1,006 of JAQFZU010001690.1, read as the reverse complement.
TATCAATTAATTGAAATTGGATTTAATTTCAAATTTAAGCCGGAATGGCATGGATATTGTGATGGATCTTCTTCGTCTGTGATAACCGCGCCGATTATTCTCGGCTTCTTCTCGCGCGTGGTGCTCACCGTCTCTTCGCTCATGTAAAATAATGCACAGCGATTCGCTATATTAAGAGAATAACTAACTACATTTAATATTAAAAACTACATGAATGTAAGTGAGTAACATAATGAAACAACAAATAGTTCTGAGCAATGTGAGCTCGCGCTCCTCCTTCGTTTTCCTTTATAACATCGTTTTTGGCGCGCTAGCCTATCATTGGTCTTCCTCATTTCCTTCCTTCATCTCCATTTGTGATTAATATTAGAAATTACAATTAACAATTCTTGTCACAGGTATTAATTGTTAAATGTGATTTGGGCAAATGATGAACTACTACAGAATAGGCTTTTTCTATCACATCTTTCTATTATAGAACTCAGGAGCACATTGTATAACTACAAATAATAAGAACATATTTACACTAGTGTCTTGCCTATCTAGTAATTACATCAATTAAACTTTCAGTTAATTATATAAAAATATTAGGCTTATAATTGGTTTAACATTTTTGGTTTTACATGGCACCATTTGATAATTCAAGAATATAGCTTAGCTGTAATTAATTTTTTTAAAAACATTTTTGCATAAAAATATGTTAATTGTCACAATTTTAAATATTAAATTACAATTTTTATAAATTATTGAAAAATAGTTATAATATTCTAGGTAATTTCTATAACAAATATTTATTTATTATTTTCAATAGCAGTATTAATTTTATGACAAAAATTGATTAACTTTATTACAAAAATGTTTCTCATTTTCAATAGCAGTATTAATTTTATGAACAAAAATTAATTAACTTTATTACAAAAATGTTTCTTATTTATCTAAATTATTATTAATTTAAATAGCCATTAAAAATCTTGCCATTCATTATCAGCTTGGATTTTGTACTGTT
>JAQFZU010001689.1:0-12115 GCA_034696185.1 Henia vesuviana | reverse complement strand
TGAAGCAAATCTGATTCTCATCATATTGAACATTGTAAAGGTCTTCTTGTAAGTTCATTCAGCTGAGAAAGACCAAAAGGGAAATCACATGAAAGGTCTGATTGGAAAGCAACTGCCCAAAAGCTTCGTACCTTTTAGCACCATGAGCAGTATCATTCTCGAGGTTGCAACCAGAAAGAGGTTGGTGAGCAAGTGACTTATTCCGAGGGAGTGATTTATTGAAATGCTAGAGTGCATAGAGGGCTTGGAAAATTGCAACACCCTGTGCAAATTTATGTTCCTAAATCCATCATCATTACCTCTTGTTTTTCATTAAATTTTTCTTTCCTTTTGTGTTCTTCACCATTCTTCATTCACACTAACCCTTCTTAGGCAAAATGTTAGAGTAAAGAATGTATGCCATCACTTAGGTAGTCTTATTGCAAGATTAGTATTGGAGACAAAGAGAATAAAAAGGGAAAGACCAAGTCTGCACACTACACTTAGGTTGCTGTTTTAAGAATTAACTATCATAACCCTTTCAAGAGCTACGAGCACTTAACCCAGGGCCGGTTTGAAGGTGGCGCAGAGTGTGCGGCCGCACAAGGCCCCGCAACTGCCAGGGTTCCGCACCCCACACTTAATGCAAAAATTAAAAAAGGCCCGCAATTGGATTTTGCACAGGGTCTCGCAATTTCTCCAAGCCAGCTCCGACTTAACCATCAAACCAACCTCTTTTAACTCTCCAAGTGTTTGAAGGACTTTAAACCCTTTGGCCCTGCCTGAATGAACATCATTGCAGGATAAGGATCCTCAGAGTAGCAAAATTTAGTGGAGAAGGGCTTGCACCTCTTGTAGTATTTAGTTGTGTAGCAGAAAAAAGGAACATGTTAAATAACCTTGCTTGGACACAAACAAAACAAAGATACATGTCAATCAACCACAACCTCTCCACATTTAAAAAACTTTTCATTCGGATTAAATAAAAAAAACATTTTGAAATCACTATCAAATAGATGGCACAATATTTTCCACCAGGTTATTCATTACTTAACTATTTATTCATGGAATTGATATTAAAATGGAGATTTAATTGATTATTTTCGAAAATAGTATAAAAAATAACATTCATATCCTGAATTAAATTTTACCAGATTTTACTTCAAACAATTAATAATTTTCATATGAAAAAATAACTATTATATCACAAAATGTGTTTGTTGCCAGATGCTACAAATCAAATTTCCTGCCAATTTTTCATTGTTATTAAATAAAAAGCAAGCACAGCAAATTTTATGTCCTGCAGCTTTTGATTAACTTCATTGAATAGGCATATTGTCTAATTTTTTAACTAATTTTTTATTTGCCAGTACCTGAAATTAATAAAAGTTGTCTTATAAATTTAATGATAAAAATTTTTTTTGTTGCTAATTTGTAATTACAATGAATTTACTCCGAATTATTGTGCCTTACTGAATATTAATCATTGGTAAATTCATCATTTAGAACTGACCAATTGGAACACTTCATTGGCCCATATTAGCCAATGAGAGCAAATGAAAAAACCAATATAATTCCCCAATTGGTGAGAAAGCAAATTAAATAATAAATTGCAACTAAAGTAAAAATTAATTTTACCACACGTGACTTATTTTACATTTGATTTTACGCGATACAACTCCCATTGAAATAAAAATCACATCAAATACTTTTTACAAGAAATGCAATCAACTCCTTAACAGTCATTAAAACAACAAAACAAATAAATAAATCAAAACTTACTTACGATGCCAAAGTCAAACTTACCGCCATCTTAACTCCAATCCAAACATCCCAACCAATCACTTTCATCAGTCAAACCACTCTTAACCGCAGAACAAATCTATTTCACAAACACACGCATGTGCGGTGCGAGTCGAACTACTGCTTTTGAGAACAACTGTACAAAATGGCGGGAGCACTACACGAGAGGTTTGCCAATTGGTTTTGGAACGAAGATATTTGGCTACCACCAAAGATAAAATGGACCGACTTAAAGAACACAGAAACCCATCAATATGCAAAAATGAGCGATTTATACATCCCGATCCTATTGGCATTCCTTTTCTTAGCCATCAGAGTACTAATAGAAAAGTAAGTGCGTGCGATCCTTATCGTGGTCACACGTTATTAAAACCGTTTTAACTATTCCCTTACTAAAAAAAAATACATACAAACTCATAACTAAACGAATTGCGTATTAAAAATATAAAGGCCCATTGAGTACGATGCTAATAAGGACAATTGTAAAAAGCCTTTACATCGACGACTCGAGTTTGGGTCAATTGATGCTACTTACATGGGCGTATCTCAAGAAAAGTGAATCATTTTGACCCAATAATTAAAACATAATATTAAATTATGCATATTTATACTATTTATGTAAAGGAATAGTCACTTAAGTCGAGGAAATTGGCGCATTTAACAAACAAATGGTATTTTGTATTAGTCACTTCATGATGTCATTTAAAATATCAAATTTAAGAAAATGTTTTATAAAAAAAAATATTTATTTTAGATAAAAAGACAAGTTTCAAAGTGTAAAATACGATTTTAAGTTGTAATTGTATATTTTGAAATTGAAAAAAATTTTTAATTAAAATGGGAGGGAAAAACGAATGTTTTTGTTGCCTTTGAATTGCATCGTAAATTTAATGTTATTAAAATAAAATAATTAAAAAAAATATTAGATAATATGAAATTATCGAATTTTGCTATCTGTTTTTAGAAACAGATTCCTGATGTTAATCTAGGGTTTGGTGCTTGTTTGAAATCTTTTTTTTAAATTTTTTTTTATTTATAATTTATAATTGGTATTTTGTTTACTTTTCAATGGTTGAATGAATCATTATTTGTTTTTTGATTTGATTTTTTTTTTTTTTAAGAGTTGGGGTAGAAAAATGTGATGTTTTTGTGGAATTGAATTTCTGTGTTATCTCAAATTGATCTTTTATTCTCTCGTTAGATTCATTTTGACACCGATTGGCCTTGCCAATGGAGTTAAAATTCAACGGATTAAAAAAGCGCCTCCAAATCCCATCCTTGAAAAAGCCTTCCGTTCGTCGAGTAAATTAGGACATAAACAGGTATAAAAAAAAACAAATTTTGATATTTGATGAATTTGTAGATTTGAAAACTTATTTATTTTCTTTTATTTTAGTCACAAGGATTGGCGAAACAATTAGATTGGAGCGAACGACAAGTCGAACGATGGTTCCGTCAACGTCGAGCTCAGGATAAACCAAACACTTTAAGGAAATTCACTGAAAGCGGGTAAGTTTTCCTCATTTTATTGTTAGTAACGAATATATAATTATTTTTTTCTTTCATTGAATTTAGGTGGAGATTCATTTATTACCTTTGTGTATTTATTTATGGATGTGTCGTGCTTTGGGATGTGAGTAAATAACTGAAAAAGTGCTTAAAAATTTATTTAATTGTTATAAAATTTTTATTTTTATTAGAAACCTTGGTTTTGGGATGGTAATGCGTGTTGGTACAATTATCCATATCATGTAAGTTCATATTTTAATTTTTAATATACGAAATTTTTTTTTTAAATTGATTTATGTATTTATAGCACGTGCCTTCGGATATCTGGTGGTATTACATGATCGAATTGAGTTTCTATTGGTCGCTAACGTTTTCCCAGTTCGTCGATATTAGGCGAAAAGTAAAATAATTATATTTATGCTTATATGAATTAATTAATTAGATTTTTCTTATTATTTTAGGATTTTTTCCAAATGTTAATTCATCACGTAATAACAATATGTCTGCTCTCTTTTTCGTGGGCTTGTAACTTAACCCGAATTGGGACTTTGGTCCTTGTAATTCATGATTTAGCTGATATACCCTTAGAGGTAATTTACATATCTAATTTTAATTAAAATTTGGTTTTAAATTTTATGTTTAGGGTGCTAAAATGGCCAAATATCTGAACAAACAAAGGCTTTGTGATGCTGTTTTTGGGTTTTTTACTTTAACTTGGTTCATTACACGACTTGGAGTTTATCCATACAAGTATTTCATACATTAATAATTAATTTATTAATAAAATACATAATTTAATCTTTTTTTTAATTTACAGAATAATTTACAGCACTTTAATAGAAGCACCTAGAATCGTTCCAATGTTTCCAGCTTATTATATATTTAATGGTTTATTAATTGGCTTACAAGTATTACATATGATATGGAGTTGGATGATAATGAAATTAGCTATACAAGCTTTAGCAGCTGGAAAAGTAATTTTGATTTTAATTTATAAAACTCATTTTATTCATTTTGTATTTTCTTTTTAAGCTCGATCGTGATTATCGCAGTAGCGAAAGTGAAAATTCATGCAGCAAATCTAACAGTGAACTAGACACAAGTAAGAAATGAAAAAAAAAATAAAAATTTGAGTCCAATGAGTGGGTCAGGGACCAAATGGGTTGACTACACCCATATTTGTTAACTGCAACCGTATCAAATATGCTTGATTTGGCAATGCCCTTGAATGTAAAGGTTCAATGGAAATATTTAATTTTGATAAGTCAAATTTTAAGTTCAAATTTCACATTAAATATTTTTTTTATAAAATTACATATTTAATGATGGATGAAAAACTTAAATGACCTTAATTACCATATTTAGAATAAAATAATTTTTTTTAATAACAATTATTTAAAAATAGTAAATCGTTTGTTTGGTGTGAGTAACACGGTTAAAAACGATGATTTCATTCATGTTAAATAGCAAATTATCATTTCAATGGACGGAAATGAATTGTAGACTTTGAAATTTGACTTTGAAAAATCAGTTTAAAATCACATTTCGTTTCAAAGTGCAAAGTTTAGCTATCAAAAGGCACGTTACTTTTTTTTTTTAAATTTAAATTTATTATTATTTGTTATCGTAACAAGTGTTTTCATCGGTACCATTAAACCGAGAAATAATGCAAATCAATATAAATTACACGTGATGTCTGCCAGACTCGAATTTTTCTTTGTTTATAATCAATCGTTAAACTATAATAATCATTGTATAAACAGGTTAATGTGTGATAAAAATTGTTTTTATGTTATATAAAAACCTTTAGAATTTTTAATTGAAATGATTATTTTAGTTGTGTAAACCAAATTTTAAAATTTTTATTTTTTCCATTTTAAAAATTGTAAAATAATATTTTTAATTAAATTATTTTTTTTTTTTTAATAGGAAATGGAATTATATCGTCGACAAATCAACTCTAGCGAAGACAAAAATGTAGAGTCTAGTCATTATTTTTGTGAAAATTGTTTCGGTAAAATAAACCTAAAACATAATTAATGGCTTTTTTGCTATAAAAAAAATAATTAAAAAATGTCGTCAAATTGTATAAAATAAATTAACATCAAACTTACTGAGGATTATTCTTAAGTCTTTTTCTCGTTTAATTATTATTTAGCTTTAGTGTTTATTACTTTTATTAAATTATTTTTTTTCCCTTTTACATTTAACGTTAATTATTAATTCAAAAAATGTATTTTTTTGTTTTGTTTTAAGTGATAGAAATATTTTTAAAAATCAAAAAAATGTGAAAAAAAAATTTTCCGCCTAGTCAAATGCTTTTTTATAAATGCTAGAAAAATAATGGACTTTCAATATATTTATTGAAAAAAAATATATTCTATTGCTCAAATTTGATTAAAAATTAATTTGCTTTTGTTTATTTATGGAAAATTTCATTAATTTTGCTTTTTTCGTTTAATTTTTATTTTATTTTTTTTTCAAAAAGACTTTGCATTTTTTATTATTGAGTTTGAAATTAAATTTATTTCTATAAATGAAGTTATGTAATTATAATTTTTAATTTTTATACTAATTTTTTATTATTTTTAAAGCAAAGTCTCATTTAACCAAAGTTCGGCGGTAACTCGAGTATTAAATCTGCTACTAAAAAAAGTATTAAAAAAGAAGTCGTTGACCTAATTTCACATTTGTATCGAAAACTGCAACTAAAAAGGTTTGAAAATTATATAATATTATTTCAGTTTGTCATTTTCAATGCAAATTTTTATGGGTTAACTTAAATGTTATTTCAATTCACAATAATTTTTTGATTTATTTAAAATAAAAAAATTATTTTTGTAAAGAAAAAAAACATTTTTATAAAAAATCATCTCTTTTAAAACCATTCAAAATTCCATTAACAAAAACCATTCGAAATTGTGTGGCAGATTTAAAAAAAAAAGATTAAGTTTTTGCAAGAAAATTTTCTTTTTAATATTTAAATATAAAATTTTTAGGCTTTTAAATAAAATATTTTAAAAAAACCAGTGCCTTCAAATTTACAATTTATTTTCTTTTTTTTTAGTTTAAATAATCGAGTGTTTGTTTTAAATTAAGTGTGAAAATATGCTAAAATGCACTTTTTTATTTTGTATTTGCAACATTCCTTTGCTTTTTTTTTTGTTTTTGTTTTTTTGTGTATCCCATGACACTTATTAAATTCTAACCACAAATACTCATTTTTAACATAAGAGAAATTACATTGAAATTTTATCACTTTTTGCTGCTATACTTAAAAAAAATTCTGTCCATTTTAATTATAAATATATAATATATAAATTAATTATTAAATAAAATTATTATTGAAAAATGTTGGAATTTAAAAATTGTTTCTTCATTTTATTCTTCCAAAAAAAGAAGAAAAAATGTTTTGTGTATATAATAATTTGATTTTTAAGCTGAAAAAAATGTTGTGTCAGTTTGATGTTATTTGTGCCTCATTTGTAATACAATTATCGTAAATAAACTCAATCAAGATTCCTATGAAAAATCATTTATTTTCATTACTTTTACAATCGGATGAATTAAAATCTTCTTTCTAAATAAATAGAAATATAAATTTAAAATTCAAGTTAATTAATTTCAACCGAATTTTAAACGAAAAGCAAACATAAGTTTTCGTTTATTTAGAAAGAAAACAAACAAATGCAAAGTAAACAAAAATAACCGCAAAGCACGAATTAGTTGCAGCAAAAAATGATTAAAAAGAAACTGAAATTTAAAAAAACGATTTGAAATTAAATTCATAAATAATTCATTTTAAAATTCAAGTTTCGTAAAATTCAAATTACCTTTAAGAACTCTCCCTATAACCATTCAAGCAATTTGCATTGCGCGTTATTGTCATTGCACTGAACATGTTTACGCGTCGCTCTAGTAACGACCTTATTTTAAATGTAAACAAAAATATTTATTTCAATCTTTACTAAAAATAAACTGACCTAAACTGTCGATCGTTAACAAGGAGAGCACAACAACGACCTCTTTAAACTATGCCACGCAACGATGTAAACAAACCATTTCGTCATCATCGACGACTTAACGCATCGAGTCGTAGCTCGCATTGCGTGATCTGGCAATTAAAATTCGCTTTAGAGTAAAAAAGGGAGATCGAATTAGCTTATTCCAGTCATTGAAAAGCTGTTAACCGAGTATTAATTGTGCTCGTTCGAGCTCGGCTCGTTGCCCCAACCACGCCAACGATTCGTCGGTGTGTCCGTGACGTCGGCGTGACGTTAATGTTTTCCCGCCACGCCAATTGCGTCATTCGCGTGGAATGACGAAGTGAAGCTGGCATTTTGATCGTTAGCGTTTCAGACATCAGACCGACTCGTTCATTCGTCGTGGGGTTGCTAGTTTTCAACATCTTTTCCCGTACTACTACAAACAGCGCTCGCCGTCGGCGTCAGTGACGACAAGAGCAGCGCAACACGCGCACACGTGGGGTGTCGTTAAGCATATCGCAACTGAGAAAAAAAACCAAAACAAACAAATGGGGGAGGAAGAAGCAGACCTTGACCCGTGGAACGGACAAGGGGTGCGGCTCAAGGCATTCGAGGAGGACGAGAAGGCCACTACGGTCAGCCATGCGAAGGCCAGACTCGAGCAACGTACTCAACAACAGTCGGAGCCGGACGAGGACGAAACAAAATCGAGCGACCCATCGCAGGAGCAGCTCACTCCAGACCTGGAAACCGACGCACTTTGCACTCAGTTGCGTCATGCGCTCGATCGAGTCCGCATGTTCGAGTGCGAAATCGAAGACGATGACGATGCAGAAAATCGAGTCGATCGAATCGCAGAAAACCAAGTGCCCTCGGAGCCTTTGGAACCCCGTCGAAGACGTCGCACACGTGCTTTACGACGGAGGTCCGCATCGCCCGCATCGACGACCAGCAGCAGCACGATGAGCGAACACGCCGTGTGTCGCACGCAGCACGAGTTATCGCACGCTCGCGCAGACCGACTTCAACGCCAGCGTCAACGACCGGCTAAAGTGGATGCGGCACTCGCCAAAAGGCAACGTTCGTTGAATCGCTCCACACGACCGTTATCCGACTTCGCAGTCAATACGAGCACTCTCGAAGCCAGGATAAGACAACGAGCATTCAGTCTGGACGGACAGACAAGATGGGCTTCGTTGCCCGTTCAAAGACGTTCGTCGAACGGTGATTTCGTCATCAGACGTTACAACGCGTATCTCGAGGACCCCGACGAGCTGCAGGTGCCAGCGGTCAATTGGCAAACGATTCGAATGGCACGGGAGAAGTGCACCGAATGGCTCGTCAAACACGTGCTTCTTCCCGATGGGATACCGAGATTGAGAAATTCAAAACCGAGAATCGCTTGACCATTTTCGTCATGTTAATTTTCAATTGTGTTTATATAGGACCATTTTGACTTTAATACACAAACGGACTTTAAGTTTTGTGTTTCATTTTAATTTATTCAGGAATTGTACGTTTTTCTTGTAGATATTTTTTTTTTCGCTTTTTTTGGGTGAAGGAGGAATTTTTATTTTTTACTCTTTATCAATATGTCGCGTGTGTATACGGAACCAGATGTTTTTCTTATTCAAAATAAGCAACGTCATTCGTTATCGAGCCAATTATAATTGTGCAACACTTGTTTACATTTTTTTTTTTTTTTAATTTTCTCCTTTTCTTCCTTTTTATTATTTATTTATGAATGGTATAATGAGAATATTTTTATTTTTTTTTAAAATACCGAAATATACGTAAAAATTAATGGGATAAATGTATATTTAAAAAAAAAGGAGAGTTCTCTAATATCATATTAATAAAAAAATAATTTTATTTATAATTATATTTAATATAAGAAAAATTTGAAATTTTTCGAGCTTATTCGCACTCGTATTGTATATATAAAATGTCGATATTTGTTGTTTTGTGATTTTTTTTTTTTTTTTAGATAAAAAAGAAAATATGTGTTTGTTTGTATAATTATTATATTAGGAAACGAGTTTTTACGTGTTATTGAAAGCTGAGATTAAAAAGTCGTTTTTGCCATTGCATATTTTCATTCCTTTCTCACTCGCATTCCAAATTCGGTCAGGTGAATGCCATTTGGATTGAAGCCATACCGTGTTACATTCGTGTAAATTTGATAAGAAAAACAATTTAAAAAAAAAAAAAAATCTTAAAAAATAAATTAAATTAACGTAATCATCAACTGGTATTTTTCCATTTGGAAATATTTTAAAAACATTTTTTTTATTTATTTATTTCACTGCGTAGTAAAAATACTACGTTCTTCGACTATGACGTCATAGGAAACGTCGAGGGGGGATAAAGGGTTTATAACCTTTAATTTTCTCCAATTTTCAAGGTCTCTGAGGATTTTTTTTTTAATACAAAAACTAAGGCTTTGAATAATTATTTTAACGGTAAACACACAAGTGTTTACAAACGTGCGCACGAGTTTCACCTTTGACATTTATACAATCGAGTCGGCTATTAAATGCGCGCAATTATTAACGTATTGGAAATAAAAGAATAAAAAAAAATAGTAAAAAGTGTAATTTAAGAGTCTGGACAGACGTATTTCGCTTGTTTATTTATCATTTTCTCCCGGGCCACGCGCCAAAAGACCTTCGAAGCGTGTGTAGCGTACTCCAATCTCGATCAATGTCAAACTCCGTTGTCTGAGAATATTCTGGTCGATATTTACCAACTGCGCAAGCGCAATCGACTGTTTTCCCGCCAACGCAACCAGACATTGTCTGATGCGTAAATCGAGGGATTCTCCAAAAACCCGTTCCCAAATATCCCCTAAAATGCAATGGAAAAATAAATGCATTAAATAAATACTCTAAAAAACCTATTTTCACATTAAAACCAAATGCGAATGGTTAAAAACAACGTCCTTGGCCAACAATTAATAACAGCACTGTCTGGCCCTTTTAAAGACTGGATTTTTGCCAGGAATTTTACACACACACACAACCATGTGACTGAATGGAAAAATTGCAATGTGATCCGTCTACCTCTTGATTGTTGATTTATCTGTCAATAGTCTTTTGGGTGCTTTATTTTTAGTTAATGATGTCCTACGTCTGGGGGTTTTTATTTTGGGATTTTTTTTTCGCTCTATTTATTTTGATATAAAAATAATTTGTTTTTTTTAGATTTATTATATTTATTATATTTGATTAGAAACATTATTTTTATTAAAAGGTGGTATTATTTTTATTTCAAGTCTGAAAATGAAATTTATGAATGTCTGGGTTATTTTTTGTTGCAGGTGTTTTTCTGGCCTTTACCTTTTAATTTGAACTTTTTTTATTTTTATTTAATTATTTTTTTTTAAAGTTCAATTTATTAATATCTCGATTTTTATTTTATAACATTCGACATGTTTTATGAGATATTTGACTCCTGTAGCAGGTGGAAAATGATGTAATTATGACAATCTGTTTTTTCCCCCTTTTGTTTTTTCCAATCCCATTTTTTAAGCTGAATTTTTTCGTTTTTAATATAAACTTAAAATTTGAAATAAAATTGATTTAATTAATAATTTTAATGTATTGAAAATATTAAATTTTTATTTTTCAAAAAAAAAAATTTTGCAGACAAAAACCCTCTTTCACACCACGTCTAAAATTGTAATTATTAAAAGGCACCTGTTTTGAGAGAATTTGTATAGTACGTTGTTGGAACAGCAGCGCTATCAGGTGTTAATGAGTGTAATCAAATATAAAAATCGATATGACAAATGACTCCCGCCAGAATGAAACGAAGTGTTTATTTGTCATCATCACCATTCAAGAAATGTAATTTTTTTCAAGACATTTAAAATGGTATTTTTTTTTTACAACTATTTCTTTTGAACACATTTAAATTGATTTTTCATTTTAAAATTTAATGCTTATACACAACATCAAATGGACAGTTAGAAATTATTACAATAATTTTTATATTTTTTCTGCCCCAAATATTTGTTTTTGTAATAAAAATAACATTTTTAATCTACAAAAATTACACAAAAACAAGAATAAATCTAAAATAAAAAAAAAAACATATTTACATTTGAAAATTAATTAATTTTAACTAATATTTCAATTATTATTTTAATATAACAAAAATTATTATTAAATCTGTACAATTTTATTCCAAAAAAAAAACTTATTAATTAATGTAATTTTTAAAAAAAAATGACAAATTGTCCAACAAGTGAAATATAAATATAAACTCAACCCTAAAAATGAAAATTTAAATTTAAAAAAAAAATAAAAAAATTTTTTCTTATGAAATTTAAACAAAAAAAAAAATTCAAACATCACACAACAAGACAATGGGAATTACTGATAACTATTATAAAATTTCCAAGCCTTTTTATCAGCTATTTTATATAGTTTCAATGTGAAAATAAAAAAAAAGGTCAACATGGCTGATTTGAGAAATTGAACTTTTAACTGGTTACACAATTGCACTTAAAACTCAGGGCATTTACATGAGATAAGCCAATGAATGACACAACTAATTTAGCAAAATAAAAAAAATATAAATTAAAAAAGAAAAATTTTATATCACAGAAAATATTAAATCAAATATTACGCCACATAAAAAAAAAATTAATCAAAAAAAAATATTTAAATTCAAATGAGTAATATAAAAAAAGCACATAAATTACACAATTGACAAAAAATCCCATTACAATGAAAAAAAATTAAAAAAATCATTTATTCATATATTTAAAAAAAAATATGATAAAATCGTTTATATAATAATAATCTATAATAAACCACAAATAAAAAATTCAT